>JAJOZX010000254.1:1255000-1310000 GCA_023014485.1 Bathynomus jamesi | reverse complement strand
ACTCATTGGAAAATCACTGGAAGCAGGAGCCATCCCCACTCAAGATACCAAGAAGTAATCAGTGTGCAGAACGTGCAATCAAAGTTATGCAGGAACTGTATGCTGCCTGCAGAAACAAAAACAAACTGCAACTTCGGTTTATTCTAAGCAATAAGCAGTAATATATGTAGAAATATTATAACGATTATGTTGTGAGTTCTTTTATTATATTACATGGAATATGCAATAAAGTTACGTATGCAATAATCGATTTTTTGATTTCGGGGTGACCTTTTCTAAAAAGATATTAAAATGAAAGTTCATTTCTTTGTTTTTAGGCAAAAGTTCATCGAATTAAAGTACAGGAATATTAGGTTGTACAAAAGTTATAACCCTAATATATACACATATATATATATAATATATATATATATATATGTGTATATATATATTATATATATATATATATATATATATATATATATATATATATATATTATATACAGTATATATATATATATATACATATATATACATATATATATATGTGTTAACCCCTCCGTCTATTGCCCTGGGGTGGTTCGAAGTCGACGGGGGTTCTGGTTAGGAGGCAGCAACGGATCTGTTACTTGCAGTAGTTTCTTCTATACTACTCTCCGAGTTCTTCTTTAGTGGCTCGGAGGATTCTGAGAGGCTTATTAAATTCTTTGAGGTTTCTCCCCGATTCTTCTTGTAACTTATCGGGAGATTCTAATGACTAAGTTTTCTGAAGAGAGCACGGCTCGAAGGAGAAGATAAAGACTTTTACTTACTGTGTTTTACTCCTAAACTGTTACAGGTAATGCTCAGCCTCGTAGTTGGAATCAGAATGAACATGGAAGAAATTGGTGGGGTTTATATACCCCGATTCTACTAACATCATCATTATTAAATGTTGAAGAGGCTGCATTATTTTTGCACAATATTTGAAAATAAAGTAAATCTTTTAGCTGTGGTAAGGTTTAAATGAATAAACAAGATATTTGAAGATGAAGCCATATTTTTATCTTAAATTGCGTATTTTCAGATCTGATGTTATCATGATCTGCCAAGTTAACTAAAAGTGGAAATTGAACTATGCATCTTTACACTAAAATATGCATATGAGTAAAAATTAAAGGTTTAAGATTTACAATTAAATGCTTAGGCAAGACATGACTTCATCTTTTATAACGAAGAAAGAATGTATACAAAACATGACATGGCAAAAGTTACTCAGGATTCATTATTAAGCTAAATCTAAAAAATGATTATGAGATTTTAAAAAAACAACAGGTCATCAATTATTTGGCAAAGTAGAAAGCACATGAAAATTTATTCCAACGGAAAAATAATAATAAAAAAAATAACAACAGTATCGCCGATTCTACATTCCTTATGGCGACATAATGTCGGGTCGGACATTGAGTACATTGTAATTTTGGTCTACTGTAACTATGATTATAATTACCAATTAATTCATGTATTATCGTTAACTACAATTCCATTAAAGTACATTGACTACGTCATTTAGTACATTACATCATTAAGTACAGTTTCATTAAAGTAGATTACGTCGTTTAGCATTCTTACAGTGTTTTTATATATTTATATATGGTTATAATATATGGTTATAATATATGGTTATTATATATGGTTATTAGTACAACACAAGTACGTGAGACATGCCACACATAATATAACATAACGCATGATAATGTTATAAATTCGAATCAGAGCGAAAGGAGATATTTATCTTAGAAGCGTTCGATTTTGCCAGTTAGCGAAATTTGATAACTTAACCTCAGCATTTTCGAGTTCATCTCGGGAGGTGATATAATTAAAAATAAAAATGAAAAAATAATACGAGAACGTATTTGTGCGGTTTCGAACGAATGCATGAAGTTTTGCATTTCATAGATTGACACGAGTAAAAATGAATATTTAATAAAATTTATATAGGATAATGATCAAGATAAGATATGGACGTATGGGGGCGGGGGATATGGTCGAATAATAGTTATATTATACTACATAACATATAAATAATGACTTCTATAGAGTGTTTAGTTTTTAGTATGATGTTAAAGAATTTTCATACATTGAACACTAGATATATGATGAAGGGAAATTAATGACGGGAAAATGTGACGTCATAGTTATTGAATTTGTACGTATAGTACAAATCATTATTAGGAAGATTTACAAGAACGAATTAGAGACAAAGAGTGGGTAGTAATGACTAAGAAGTACAATTACGGGTTCCAATCCTGTTATATGCAATGTGTATGCATAATCTAGGGTCGAGGGTGAGATGCAAGACAATCATAATTAATTATAATAAATTCTATAACAACTGAAAAATGGAAAATGGATACGACTAAACCATAGAAATGGTAGATCGTAGGGTTGTGACACAAACGAAAATAGAATGCTACAAATAAATTTTTTATCCAAACTCGCGTTAAGCGATTTTGGTTCTTATGTAAAAATGAATATTGATTATTCAGTGTTCATTTTTACATTTATATATATATATATATAATATATATGTATATATATATACACATATATATATATGTATATATATATATATTATATATATATATATATACACGGTGTGTGTATATATATATATATATATATATATAATATATGAAAATTATTTCACGAAAATAACACGTGAAAAATATTTATGATGAATAAAACCACGAAGGAAAGGAAACACAAAATGGTGCTCAAGCACTTGAGCACCATTTTGTGTTTCCTTTCCTTCGTGGTTTTATTCATCATATATATATATATATATAATATATATGTATATATATATATATATATATATATATATATATATATATATATACAGGGCGTCCCAAAAAAATGTATACACACTTTAACAGCTGATAGCTCAATTGATGTTTCTTTCTTTCCAAGTTAAACCCATTAGAATTAATAATGGCAGTCAGACTAAGCTTTGAACAAAGAAAATTCATTCTAAAATGCTACTGGAAGTGTGAAAACGCAGTTGAAGTGCAAAGACAGTTTAGGAGGGAGTTTCAAACAGATCCACCAACGCGACTTACCATCACTCGAATTAGAGATAAGTTTGAAGCCGATGGAACTGTTCAGAATGTCCACAAGAAGCGTTCCGGAAGACCACGGACATCGACAAGCCCCACAAAGCAAGAAAGAGTACTGGAAACGTATCACCAAAGTCCAAGAAAATCTGTGCGGCAAGCGAGTCGAGAGGTAGGAATTTCAGAATCGTCTGTCCAACGCATTTTCAAGCGCTGTCAATGGAAAAGTTACATTCCAAGATTAGTCCATGCTATTAATGAAGATGATCCGGACCGAAGAGTGGAGTATTGCGAGTGGTACTTGGCACGATGTGGATGTGGATTGGACGAAGGGGTTTCGTAGAATACCCTCCGCGTTCACCAGACCTCACACCACTAGACTTTTTTATGGGGATACTTAAAAGACAAAGTCTACGCTATAAAACCTGCAACAGTCGCTGAATTGAGAGCAGCCATTGAACGAGAATGCACACAAATACCAAACGAAATGTTTCGTGATGTTTGCGATTCCAATGCTTCGCGTTATCAGCAGTGCCTGGACCAGAACGGACGTCAGTTTGAAAACAGGCGTTGACAAAACAATTAAATAATGTCTGTAGATTCTATTACATTTTGAAAATGAAATGTATTTTAATAAACACTGCCTTTATAAGTATTTAAAGTGTGTATACATTTTTTTGGGACGCACTGTATATATATATATATATATATATATATATATATATATATATATATATATATATATATATATATATATATATATATACATATATATATATATATATATATATATATATATATATATATATATACAGGGCGTCCCAAAAAAATGTATACACACTTTAAATACTTATAAAGGTAGTGTTTATTAAAATACATTTCATTTTCAAAATGTAATAGAATCTACAGACATTATTTAATTGTTTTGTCAACGCCTGTTTTCAAACTGACGTCCGTTCTGGTTCAGGCACTTCTGATAACGCGAAGCAATGGAATCGCAAACATCACGAAACATTTCGTTTGGTATTTGTATGCATTCTCGTTCAATGGCTGCTCTCAATTCAGCGACTGTTGCAGGTTTTGTAGCGTAGACTTTGTCTTTTAAGTATCCCCATAAAAAAAAGTCTAGTGGTGTGAGGTCTGGTGAACGCGGAGGGTATTCTACGAAACCCCTTCGTCCAATCCACATCCACATCGTGCCAAGTACCACTCGCAATACTCCACTCTTCGGTACACTCGGGACATGACATCCCCACTAAGAAGGCCATTTTTTCATCAATGTTTCTCCGCGCCCTTAGGATCGCCAGTCAGGAATACATCGATGCCGAATTGGAAAAAATCAACGGTATTGGAAGTGATCTGTGTTTCCCATCTGCGTTTATGGAATCTTGTCTCAACAAGGCAAAACGAACTTTCTATCGTGTCAATAATAACACTCGTACTTTGTCAAAAAATATTTTACTACTTCCATTTTTCCCGGGATTTTTAGGCATTGCTAATGTACTTAAACTTTTGGATATTAATGTAGTATTTTCATATAACAATATTGTGAAAAATATCATAGTAAAAAATAGCCCTACCAATAATTCAGGCATTATCTATAAAATTGGGTGTAAACAATGTGATTCCTTTTACATAGGTCAGACGGGAAAGGATTTGCACACACGTATAAAACAGCATCAATATTCCGTTAGAACAGGACAGTTGTCCAGTGCTCTTTTTGTCCATTTGTCAGAGTTATCCCACTGTATTGATTGGAATAATGCTTCAGTTTTATTTAATTCTAGCAACATTGTTAATAGAAATATTCTTGAGTCTGCCATTATCCAACTTTCAAATAACTTCAACATAAGCAAAGGTCTTTTTCAACTCGATCCAGTTGTTTTGAATTCCTTCAAAACAAATTTAGATAAAAAGGGTAGGACGCTAAATCTTTGGTAAACTTGTATGCTACTTTATTAACTTTTAATCTTCATTTTATTTTTATATATATCGAAACTTGACTCTAAAAGGCAAAGTGTTAAAACCCGGGCAGATTTCCAGTATAAATTTGTATTTTTATAATTCATTTGATCTTGTGCTAAAAATCTATATTTTTCCTTACAAATCTGTATGCCTCTTTGTTAATCCTCTAATTTTTAATTTTTAATTTTTATTTTTACTTCTCCGTTTATTGCATATATATATATATATATATATATATATATATATAATTATATATGTATGTGTGTAGATATGTATGTATATATATATATATATATATATATATATATATATATATATATGTTTGTGTGTATGTATGTTATTTATTTTTTATTTATTTTTTTTTTTCTTTCTGCAACCTATATATAGGCCGTAACCTTTTATGTACGTCAGTGTTCTTGAGGATGTCATTAGATGAAAGCGCTTGAGCACCTTTTTGTGTTTCCTTTCCTTCGTGGTTTTATTCATAAATATTTTTCACGTGTTACTTTCGTGAAATAATATTCATATATATATATATATATATATATATATATATACAGTCGATGATCGATATAAGCACGTTCTCTGGACCAGCACAAAATGTGCTTATATAGGTCATTGTGCTTATATGGATAAGACCCTTTTTAAGAAGCATTTATTGTACAAAGAGTAATCATTTAAATACTGTAATAATAAAGGAATGTGTAATAAAAAACAATAATACTGTATCTAAAATTTCATTTATTCATAAAACTACATATACTTATAACATTCATTTAGACAAATAAAAAACAATGATATGTATGTACAGTACATTAAAATTTGACAGTACATACATTTATTTCGGAAAATAATCTAATACTGATGATTGTCGCGTGCTCTTGTTTTGTATTATGTAAATTTGAATTGCTTGTTGGATGCTCTTTAACTCCTGAGTTGGCATACCATGTTTTTCAAGAACTCTTTTTACGTCGTCAAGCATAGCAAGTGCTTGCAGTGGAGTAGTGGATATCTCATCAATTTCAACATCTTCCGACACTTCAGTCTCATCATTTCTTACTTCATTCAGTTCTTCAAAACATTGAAGTTGACGATCGCATTCGATAAACTCTTCATCCAAGTTTGAGCATTCTTCGCTGTTTAGAGGTTCTAATTCAGAATCTTCGTTGCATTGAATTGTTTCTCCCTGATTCAATGGCAAACATTTTCTGAAGCGATTTTGGATAGTGGTCGAGGTCACATTAATCCACGCTGATTTTAGCAGGAGAATGGCATCCAAAACAGTTGCAGATTTAGCAGCACTCTGAAGAAATTCGTCCTGGCCACTATCTAAGCGTGCAACCAACTCTTTCATTAATTGTTTTCGATAGTGTGCTTTAAGGCAGCGAATAATCCCACCATCCATTGGCTGTAGAAGTGACGTTGTATTCGATGGCAAGTAGACAACCTCTACACTTGTTGTTGTGAATTCCTTAGGATGCGCAGGGCATTGATCTAGCAGCAGGAGAATTTTCCTTTTCTTGCGTCGCATTTTCTCGTCCAACTTTATTAACCATTCTGTGAATATAGCTCGAGTCATCCAGGCTGCAGAATTCGATTCATATTGTACTGGAAGTTTGTCTTTCTTGTTCTTCATACACCTTGGATTTCGGCTCTTGCCGATCACTAGCAGAGCTAGTTTTTCAGTGCCAGTCATGTTCGACGCCAACAAAACAATTAGTCTTTCCTTCTTTTTTCCTCTAGTGACTACTTCATCCTTTCTGGCCAGTGTACCGTCCGGAGTGGCCCTAAAATACAGTCCTGTCTCGTCAGCATTGAAAATTGCCTCCTCTGGATAACGTCGCAGAAGCTCTGGCCAAACAGTCTTCTTCCATTCGTTGGACCCAGATAAATTAGCATCCGCCTTTTCGCCATGTTCTCGTTTGTAAACAATATTGAATCTCTTTGGGAACTTTTGTAGCCAACCGGAAGTAAAGGTGTTTGAAGGAAGATCTTCGGAACCATCATAGATTTCTTGAACTAAAGCCTTAGCTTTCTCTATTAAAAGAGGTCCAGAGAGCTCTGCCTTTTTCTCCCTCGTGACAACAAACCATTCTTACAGTCGCTGCTCCAGATCTGGTAACACTCCTTCCCGCTTTCTCTTTCGTGAAAGATTTCCATTTTCCAACCTGAGTTTGTTTAACTCCACTTCGTTTCGCAACCATCGGCTAACAATCGCATGATCACTGTTGAATTTACGTGCAACATCAGCTTTCTTTTCACCGTTATGAACCCCTGAATAACCTTTAGTTTGAATTCTAATGTAAAACTTTTACGTTTTGAAGCCATAATGAACTGTGAGCACAACCAGCCTAATTAACGGAATAATACGCATATCATGGTGTCGCCTATATATACGTAGTTTCCACCAATCAGAATCTTCCACGTGTATGTGTTTTCCACCAATCAGCATCTTCCACGTCCGTGCTTATAGCGAGTTCGTGCTTATAAAGATTATTCCTATTAAATTATATATGGAAATTTTTGGGACCGCACGAATAAGTGCTTATATAGATTATGTGCTTATATCGAACGTGCTTATACCGCTCATCGACTGTATATATATATATATATATATATATATATATGTGTATATATATATATATATATGTATATATAATATATATATAATCATATATATTATTATTATATATATATATACATATATATATATGTATATATATATATATATATGTATATATACTGTATATATATATATATGTATATATATATATATTATATATACATATGTATAGAACGACGCTTGTATAGGAGATATTCCGCGCAAGACGAGAAAGAGAAAACAACAAATGAAAAAATGAAGTACCACCTGGGAATCGAACCCGGGATCTTCCGATTGCCGGTCAGACGCGATAACCACTACACCATGGACTTCACTCTTCCAAATGCCGTAATTCCTCTACATACTCGCAGAAACCAATGCCCCAAGGGCATTTGGAAGAGTGAAGTCCATGGTGTAGTGGTTATCGCGTCTGACCGGCAATCGGAAGATCCCGGGTTCGATTCCCAGGTGGTACTTCATTTTTCATTTGTTGTTTTCTCTTTCTCGTCTTGCGCGGAATATCTCCTATACAAGCGTCGTTCTTTACGTTATTTATACTGCGTGTTCTTTGCAGTTGAATGTATATGTATATATATATATATATATATTATATATATAAACACACCGGACAAAAAATTAGTCACCCCTCTCAGAATGTACCTAATTAACGTGTGACGGCGCCTCTGGCCTTGATAACCGCACGAATCCGGCGAGGCAGAGACTCTACGCGGTTGTGCATGTACTGAACATCGATTTGCTGCCACTCGTTCATCAGCCGGTCCCGAAGTTCCGCCAGAGTCCGTGGGTGTCTATTCCTGCGCTTCACTTTCTGTTTCCAGCCTGAACAACACCTTCGACGCATTCAGGATTAAAGGCTTCATTGGACCTGCGATGTACTCGTCGCCTCCCATCATTGGAGAACAAACAAAAACGGGACTCATCGGACCAAATTACACGTTTCCAATCTGCCGCAGTCCAGTTTTTGTGCCTCTGAGCCCATTTATAACGTGCCAATTTGTGACTTGCTGTTAACAGCGGCCTCTTCCGTGGTACCCTGCTCCAGATGTCCATCGCATGCAGTTCTCGTCGCAATGTCCGTTCGGAAATTGGTCGTTGGAGAACCTCATTGGTTTCTTGGAGCAATTGTTCTCTGGTTTGAAAACGATTTGTAGTTACTAGACGAGAAACATGGCGGCGGCCCCTATTGTCGAGAATTGTTTTCCGGCCACAGTTACGCCGTCGATTGTCAGTTGATTGCGAACTACACCACTCTTTGTAAACTCGCTGGACAGTACGCGTTGACACACCAACAAATTGGGCTACTTCAGACATTTTGTGTCCGTGGGCTCTGCCAAACACGATGGCTCCTTTTTGCCACTGAGTAACGTCTGCCTCACGACCCATTTTGCAGACTATATTTCTTCACTGTTCTTGTTCTTTTCCTTCAGCCATTTGCTGTTGATAGCCAGCATCTTTGGGTTTTCCTTGGACAAGTCCATCCAAACGTCCTTCAGATGCTCAAACCAGGGATTATCTGGCCCCTTCACCTTCCCAAACAGCTTTTCCCAAACTGCTCCTACTAGGATTTCCAGGATGTGATGTCGACAGGCCAGATAAAACACCTTTTTGTTCAGCATTTTCTCTAGCAGTTTGGCAGTCCCTGTGAACTCCACTGTGACTGTATGTAGTGTCAAAAACAAGGGCAGTAACATTATCCGTAAGTTCCCATGTCTTCAGTAAATCCATTGAAGCCTCAGCCTGAGCTGTGCCAGAAGAATTGTCGATGACAGGTACTCCCAATAACTTTCCTTCAGTGTATGAAGGTGGACCAGACACTAGCACAGCTAAAGTCTCTGAGGTACTTCCAGGTTCACTGCCCAAGACATCTTTGAGCAACTTTCCATCCCAGTGTAAGGCAGCGTACTGTGGGGGGTTTTCACAAAACTTGGACATGTGACTCTGGCTGATATTATACCTGGACAGCATTCTGTTGAGACGTGTTGTTGAGGTTGAGATGACGAAGTTATCCAGATCAGCCCCTCCAGCTTTCAAGGTGGCAGAAACCATGGCAGTAACTTGATTGTCTGATAAACCAAGACGATCAGCTGTATTGCAGATGACATCACATTCCATGACCTTCCTTGGAAACGTCAAAGTCACACTAGTCACAGTGTCTTGATGGTGAGAACATCCAGGACGAGGCTGATGGTAATCCATGTCCTCTGTGTTAGCGTCGTTGTCAGTTGAGTCACCCCAGGTAATGTCATCCACATGAACAACTGCCTCTTGTTCTGCTGCAGCTGTAAAATAGTACAATATGTTAAGACAGTAATTGTTAAGTACATGCTAAATATCGCAATGGAGTAAAACTTAAAACTTTTTGTAACATTCAAAGTAATTAGTTTTACCTTGTTCTTGTCTATGCTGCAGTCTTTCATTCCTCGCTGCTTGCTGCAGGGATCTTGTCTCAAAAATCTTGTCATGACCAGACATATGACCTTTCCTCTCAGTCTTTTGGTCTTCGTAGAACCTGATATCCTCATCTTTCTTCTCTCTGGATAACAGTCTGTTGTTCTGTATTTCCTGGATTGCATCTGGAGCTCATATATCGAACAGGCTGTCTAATTCCAGAACAAATGCTCCTCTTTTTCCTCCAGGGTTACTTGCTCTTCCTTTGCTTTTCACCAGAGCACGATGTTTCTCATGTAGTTTCATGAAGAGCTTCATTGCGTTGTACTTGGTCATTGTCTTGATCCTAGCCATCTGCCAGAATGGGATGATAGATTCAACTGTTTCATATGCAAGGTCTTGAACCATGGGCCTCCCTGCATTTTCCGGTAAATTCTGAAGATTAAGGAAATACTGGAACGCCTGTCTGTTGGTGGGAAGCTGGGAACTACTGATAAAAGCTGAAGGGTATCCAACCAGGAACGTTTCAGTGAGAGATCTGGTAGATGGCCCAGTTGACACCTGCCTGTGGACAGTACGTGGAGGTTCTGAGATATCAACTGTGCGCCCACGGAGCTCCCTCAGCTCCTTGCTTAATGCCATTGTGAAGTTGTAACTTGTAGATGGTTTTCTAGATTCTGATTGAGTTTCTGTTGTTTCCTGAAAAATGATAGATAATTATTATTATTATTATTATTAATTATTATTTATTTATTATTATTATTATTATTATTTATTAATTTTATGCTCTTTCATTTGATACCTAATTTGTTGCTCTATCTTATTTAGATCAAAAGTTAAAGTGCAAAACATAATTCAAGGGATTTCGGAATTGGCGCTTTGGCCGATTTCAAGGCAGAAAATTTAAAGCTCCATGCGGCAATGATTCCCAACATCCTAGGTCAAAATAGTTGTGATTTTCGGCTTTTTCAGGTCAAAAAGCATGGGAAAATGTACAGAAACCTATGAAAATAAGAAAATGTTGATTTTTGAACAGGCCTAATATGTATATATATATATATATGTATATATATATATATATATGTATATATATGTATATATTTATATATATGTGTATATACATATATATATATATGTATATATATATATATATATATGTATATGTATGTATATATATGTATATATATATATATATGTGTATGTATGTATATATATATATATATATATATATATATATATATATATATATATATATGTATATATATATAATACTGAAGCATATTCCAG
Source organism: Bathynomus jamesi (assembly GCA_023014485.1). Classification (NCBI taxonomy): domain Eukaryota; kingdom Metazoa; phylum Arthropoda; class Malacostraca; order Isopoda; family Cirolanidae; genus Bathynomus; species Bathynomus jamesi. The sequence goes on along the minus strand of JAJOZX010000254.1, from coordinate 1,298,663 downwards.
AGAGACAGGAAAGAAAACGTAGCAAGCTCGCGAGGAAAATCAGGACTCTATTCAGGCAACGAAGACAAACCGTAAAACATCTCCACAGATGCAGAACTGATACAAAGAGACTCAAACTAGAGAGGAAACTTGGCGAAATAGAAATGGACCTAAAGCGAACATTCGTACATAAGACAAGCGATGAGGAAAACAAGGTAGCAGAAAACATAAAAAATAACCCAAAATACTTCTACACTTTTGCGAAAAGGAAAATGCAGTGTAAAGAGAGTATTGGACCGTTGATAGACGGGGAGGCCGAATACACAAATGACCCAAAAGAAATAAGTGAACTGCTTAGGGAACAATTTAAATCTGTGTTTAGCACCCCTAAGTCCGAGATGGAAGTGGAAAACCCAGACGAGTTTTTCGACATTGAAACAGATCAACCAAGAACAAATCCCGGCACAAACCTATTAATGGACTTCGAGTTCACGGAAGGAGATGTAATTACGGCTTTATCACAGATGCGAGACAATTCAGCGCCAGGGCCAGACACATGGAGTGCCACATTTCTGAAGAAATGCAAAGAGAGTATTGCAAAACCGCTATACTTACTATGGAGGAAATCACTCGACACAGGACAAATTCCACTCCCCTTAAAGAACGCGAATATTGCCCCCCTATTTAAAGGTGGTAACAGAGCAATGCCCAAAAATTATCGGCCAGTGGTTCTCACCTCACACTTTATAAAGTGTTTTGAACGCATAATTAGAGCCAAAATTACCTACTACCTACAAGAAAAAGACTTATACAACCCAAATCAATATGGCTTCAGGGCGGGTAGATCATGCCTGTCACAGCAACTAGACCACCAGGAGAAAATATTAGGAACATTGTGTCGAGGACAAGACATTGATGTAATATATACTGATTTTGCTAAAGCCTTCAATAAATGTGACCATGGAATCATAGCACACAAACTTAAGGATACAGGAATTACTGGAAAGTTAGGAAGGTGGATATTTAATTTCTTGACGCAAAGAACGCAAAGAGTGGTGGTAAACGGAGTTAAATCGGAAGTCTCGGAAGTCGTGAGCTCTGTCCCACAAGGGACAGTATTAGCTCCCTTGCTGTTCATAATAATGATTGCAGATATTGATGCAGATATTAAGGACAGTATTGTATCATGCTTCGCAGATGACACGAAGATATGTAAGGAAATATTGAACGAAGATGACATAAGAAAACTACAAAACGACATTGAAACATTATTCCAGTGGGCAGAAGACAACAATATGAAGTTCAACGAAGAAAAATTCCAACTTCTAAGATATGGTAATAACAAAGAGCTACAGAAAAAAGGGTACAAAACTCCGCAAGCCAAACAGATAACACCAAATCCACAAGTCAGGGATCTTGGCGTAATAATGTCGTCGGATGCAGAATTCAGAGAGCACTATAAAATCAAAATCACAACGGCTAGAAAAATAATGGGAATCATCTGGAGGAGCTTCCGCAGCAGAAAAGCAAACATCATGCTCAAATTATGGAAGAGTCTAGTCCTACCAATAATTGAGTATTGCTCAGTACTCACAAGCCCACACAGAAAAAGAGACATTGCGAGCATTGAAGCTATGCAAAGGACTTTTACGTCTAAGATAGAGGAAACGGAAGGTGAAGACTACTGGTCTCGACTACAATCCCTGGAACTCTACTCTCTTGAAAGAAGGCGAGAGCGGTACACAATAATATACATATGGAACATACTTGAGGGCTCTGTCCCTAACCTCAGAAATGAAATAGAAACAAACTGGAATGAGAGAAGAGGCAGATTTTGTACGGTCCCAGCTGCGGTGGGACAAGGAGCCATGAAAACGAGGATGGAAAATACCCTCAGAATACGGGCCCAAAGCTTTTCAATGTCCTTCCAAAAGAAGTGAGGAATCTCCAGCACACCAACCTGAATAACTTCAAGAACCAGCTGGACAGATTCTTGTGCAAAGTCCTTGACCAGCCATGCGTGGCTGGCTACGAGGGCAGGAGGCGATCAGAGAGCAATTCCCTCCTTCACCAAGTCCCGCAAATGAGGCGGGATGCTGCAGAGGGGTCGACCGCAGGTCCAAAAGTAAACAAAAGTAAGTAATATGTATATATATATATATATATATATATATATATATATAAACATAACACACATAATGATGTTTTATAAATTAGAAGCAAGCGAGAGGAGATTTTCACCTCAGAAGCACTCGCTTTTGCCTGGTCAGCGGAGTTCGAACACTTGTGTAAGCATTTATGAATATTGCGAGAATTTAATTAATTTAAAAAAAAGAAATAAAAAAAATACATGTGAACGTACTTATATATAAGGTAGCTACGTACGTGATCATGATCATTTGCGAACATGTATGAATGCATATAGTTTTGTACACATATTGATAGTAGGGTGGTTCCAAAAAATGAAAGTCAGCAAAATATAACGACCAACCCGCTATCAGGTGCCATTAGGTATAGAAACGTTACAGTAAAAGTATTTTTGAGATCAAACTATATTTAAGACTTGCACATGCCAATCAAAGTTTGGGATTTTCCGGTAAATATATAATACTGTATGTAGTTTATAAAATGTGTCCAAAGAAAATGAATCACAAACATCTATTATTATGTTGAACGAGACCGAAAATGAATCACAAACATCTATTATTATGTTGAACGAGACCTCTTGATGGCTCCACTCTTCGTTGATGCAGAAAACATTTTCCGATGACCCTGAACGACCTGTAGAAGGAACTGTTTTTGTTCCTCGTTGCGTGTGATTGAAGCATTGAATTCATGTATCAGTGCAACGGAACGTTCTGCAAGGTCATTTTCTACCTTCACTGAGTGGGCAACCTCACGACTCTTCCGATACGACTCCTGGTTTCCCATTCGCTGGGGTCGTGCTCCAAGAACTTCTGAGACACCGAGAATTTTGAAGAAATTCATCGTTGATTTCGTGATGAAGTCATGGAACTCCATTGATGCTGGCTCAAGGAATGGCGCAATGCGTTTCCGAGGATTCGCAGATCCGTCCTTCTCTTTGATGGCTAACACCATCATTCGTTTCTCCTCTGCTGACACTTCTTCATCAAAGAAACTAAAGCCCACCAGTAGTTCGGAAAGATACCACAGATGGTTGCCAAATGCTTTACTCGCTGCCATTCCAACGACTTTGTTTGGATATACAGACAGCGCAGGTAGCAGGGTGAGATCATTCTTTGGAGCTTCTGTTGACGATGTAGTCTGGAATCCGTATCTAACGTAAATCGAAGTAACAAGGAGACACATCTCCTTTAGATGATGCCAAATTTTCTCGTTGTAAGATGGTCCACGGGACTTTCGTGACCAAGTTGTCCCCGGCTGTTGTGGGCTGTACTGGTTGCGAAAGAGCCACATCTTGATAGAGTAGATAGCCCTAGCCATCCAGCGAGCACGATGAATAGCTCCAGGATACCGAAAATGTATTCAGAGTGGAGGAACAGCTCCCAAGAAAATGATTGCGAGCTCCAGCAGCTCACGGTAATCATCTCTGGGTTGCGATTTCTTCAAATGATCAACCGCAAATTCAATGACTTCATCTTTCCATGGGGCGATCACAGATGCTGTTCTCTCGTCACTTACCGTTGTAGAGAAGGATGTTTTATCCAGTTTAGGCCAAATGTCTTGGAAATGCTGGAAGATCTCCATGTTGGGAGACTGAAACATCGTGAAGGGTGAAAACTTTTTCCAACATGATTTCGGCGACGTGATGGCGACAAGCCACGTTCAACAGTTCACGGCCAATCTCAGACTCTAACCTGATACATACTCCACCTTTCATTCCAGTGTTTGAGGCTGTGGTATCAAAACATATACCTTTGATGCTGTTCCGCAATCCCCACTTATCTATGGTCTCAACATTTGCCTGCGACATAGTAACTGCCGTGCGTCTTGAAGTTTTGGGACTGAGAGCAGCTTTACCACATTATGTCCAGACACCAAAATCGGGAGCCTGTCAGTTTGCTCTCGAACAGGTCCAGTGAGGCCATCCATGATCTTCCCATCCCAGTGCAGGATCAGTGGCACATTAGGGTCAAAAGCGGCTTTCATTTCGGCAGTGAAAGCCTCTCTGTGTTTCACTCTTGCTCGTCGAATAGCGCTGGTGCTGATGACGACGAGCTGTTCCACGTGCGGACGGAGTTGACTCGTAGAAGCCACTGCCGAAAAAATATGAGCAGCATTTCGATTGCTAGTTTTAGTCCGGTCGAGTGCTGCAGCTACCTCAAGAGTCACCACTGGTATCGTGCCTCGCAGTCGTGGAGTTTTGGGCATGGGCGGTACGGTGAATTCAGCCTCTGGGTCAGATAAGTCAGAAGACGAGTCATCTAATACAGCGACTTCAGTTGCCACTGCCGTTTCTGACTTAGCTTTCAATGTTTGATTTTCCGCAGAAGCCTTCCTCTTCATCACACGTTTTTCATGGAGAGCTAATGTTTGATCGAGTCCTCCTGTCGTACCTTTGCGACCCTTCTCCTGTTGGGCTTTCAAGAACTACCGGTCCTCCTCAAATGTTATGATGGACATTGCCTCACGGTGGGCAATGTCGAACAAATCATCCAACCTTTCTCTGAACATCTGTTGGTTCACCAGGTTCTTCGCCAACGTGCGATTTATTAGTTTCTTTAGCCCTTGCCATTCAGCATGGAGCTTTCTGATATGTTCTACCACGTGATTGGGATCCTTCGTTGGAATTTTAGCTCTTTCTCAGATTGGAAGTAGAAGTTCAGAAGTCTTTGCAATGCTCACTTTTAGGCTCATTTGTTCGCAGTTATGGTAATGGAAAAGCACCCTCAGCACTTCTCCACGAGATGGAAGTTTGGAGCACTTGAAAGCCGTTTCTGTCCATCCAACAAGCCAGATTGCAGTTTTTGAGCGCGTTACTTTAGCAAGTGCCATTGTCGCTGTTATCTGAAAAAAGAAATAAAGATAACATTAGAATAACATATAGATTAGACACTATAAACACTGTTAAACAGTATATATGAATGCCCATCATTACATAGAAAAGCATTTTATTTTAAAGAGATTTATTAAAATTGGAAAAATTGATGTAAATCACCTGAAAATCATAAAACACTAAAATTTATATCAGCTTGTGCAACCCCTAAATATTGTCTGATTCAAAAAATACTTTAGATATGGAGTTTCTATCGCAATTGGCACCAAATGACGGGTTGGAGAAGAAAAAATAATAAAAATGAAAATTCTCCCTTATAGATGGAACCACCCTAATTGGTAGTTACATAATAGGTTGACAATAGGTAGCTGAATGAATAATTAACAAAAGATAAAGGTCAAGAAAGGAAATGGACGTATGAATAAACAACACGTAAATAATAATAGGTTAAAGAATTTACCATACATTGAATACTAAAGTCATCCAAACTTGCATTATGCGAGTTTGGTCCTTATGTAAAAATGAATATTTGAATATAAAAATCATATAGGAATTATTCATTGTTCATATTTACATATATATTATATATATATATATATATAAAAATATATATATTTATATATATATATATATATATATATATATATATATATATATATATATATATATATGTGTCTTGGAAATGAGCAGATAATCACTCCTCCACCTTCGCTAAGTAATTTTACCAATGAGCAATTGCTTCAGATTAGAACTAAAGCTCTAGAAATACTAGATTTTCCATGTCACAGCCAAAGCGTTGAACTGGGTGTGAACTTAGTAACTAAATGTAGCCAGGAAAGAATTGGTTATATTAATCGGCATAAATTTATTTTAAATACTTTAGAGTCTAGAAAAGAACTGCCTACTTTTGAGTAGAAAGGTCAATGGAAGGAATAAAAAAAAACATTAGTTTTAGGTCAAAAATTTTATTGAATTTCTGTCTCTTGATTTCTAAATTTCTACCAATAATAGCTAAAAATTTATGTATTAAATTTTTTTTCATGCATTTTTGTATTTTTAAATTTTTTTCATTAAAAAATAAATATAAGTGTTTTATAAGTGAACCTTTGTAAAATAAAAAAATTTCGAAGTAAATCGCAAATTATCTCGAATTTTATGAATTTTCTGAAAAAACGGAAACCGGTAGGGTGGGTAGGGGTCCTCAGAATTCAAAAATATTATACCAGGGTGTTACTGTGATTGATTGAACCACCTCACACTATGTACGTAAGAAATAAAAAATTTAGAACCGTCTTAATATATAAATATAAAGGGTGATCCAGAGAAATGGGACCCAAAAGAAACCCCTGTAACTCTTAAAGTATAAGTCCTTTTATAAAATCATACGTATCATTCGAAAGAGGATAGTTACAAGTTTGTACAGGATTGTATAGGTTTTGACAATACATTGACAAGATAAGATACAAAACAAAATAAAAGTGTTAGTTAAAACTAACCCTTCAAGATGACTGCATGGACTGTGGAACAGCTGCGTTTCATAACTGAGCAATATTATGAGCATGGAAGAAGTGTAGTTTCAGCTCAAAGATCTTTCAAGACAAATTTTCAGATGTCAAAATCACCTTCTAAGAAAGTAATCCGTCGGTGTGTCAGAAATCTTTCCCTAACTGGCAGCATTGGAAAAAGAAAACCAATTGGAAGAGTGCGCACAGCAAGGATAGACGAGATCATTAACAGAACTCATGAAATTGTACAGGACAATCCTAACATAAGCATCAGACGTGCTTCTCAGCTGTTAGGAGTTGGATATGGAACAACACACCGTATATTCAAGCAAAATTTAATGCTCTTTCCATATAAAATTCAAACAGTGCAACAACTAAACGATGGAGATTTCGCACGAAGACGACAATTCTGTCAATGGATCCAAAAGAAGGTAAATGACACCACCAATTTTCTAGCAACTTTGATTATGTCAGACGAAGCCCATTTTCACTTGAATGGAACTGTAAACAAACAAAATTGTCGTTTCTGGGCAACAGAAAATCCATTGAATATTACCGAAGTCCCGTTGCATAGTCAGCGTGTAACTGTTTGGTGTGGTCTTACTGCATCTCAGATCATAGGGCCGTACTTTTTCGAGGATTCCACCGGAAACACGGTCACTGTAAATGGTGATCGCTAAGAAAAAATGTTGACCGATTTCCTTATTCCTAAATTAAGAGATCTTTGTCTAGAAAACCACTGGTTCCAACAAGACGGAGATACCTGCCATACCATGAGGAACTGCATGGCAATTTTGCGTCAAACGTTTCCAGGCGAGTTAATCTCAAGATTTGGAGACGTTGAATGGCCCGCAAGGTCTCCGGATTTTTCTCCCTTAGATTATTTTCTCTGGGGATATTTAAAGAGTAGGATCTACAGAAATAACCCAACGACCTTGCAAGAATTGAAGGCCGCCATCACAAATGAGATACAGGCCATACCACCGCACACTCTTGCAAAAGTGATGCAGAACTTACAAGCGAGAACACTGGAATGCTTGGCAACTAATGGAGCACATTTGAAAGGAGTCATTTTTAAAAAATAAATATTTCATAATAAACTTGTAACTCTACTCTTTCGAATGATATATAGTTTTTATGAAAGGAATTAAATATTAAGAATATTTGGCTTTTTTTTATGGGTCCCATTTACCTGGATCACCCAGTATATATATATATATATATATTATATATATATATATATATATATATATATAATATATATATATATATATACTATATATATATTATATATACAGACTTCTCGGAAAAGTTCAATTTCCATCATCAATGCTAAAAAGTTTAAAATGAAATAGAAGTAAATGAGTATAATAAACAAAACCAAATGTATTAAAATGGACGTGCGACAATTTGCTATAATTAGCCGGAATTAATAGTAAGGTTACAATATATATTAAATTAAAAGATTAAAAATGAAATAATATCAAGTATAAAAATATGGATACTAAGTGAAAAATAAAACGGTTAAAAGGTGAAACACAATTGAGGGGTGGTCTTACCAAATTGTATTGTTAACGTTCGTGAGAGACTAATTGTACAGAAGATTGGGAATGATTGCTAGTTGAAAAAAATCCATATTAGAAAGATGGAGCCAGGCGGTGCAATGGTGGATTTCTTTTCACTATGAGAGTTTATTTGGCGATGTTTAAATTGAAAGCGGAACTGCAGTCGTTGAGGGTTGGCTGAATACTGAGTATATAAAGGGACTCAAGTATGCGGAGGTCGATTAGTTGGTTGGCTGAATTATCGATTTTGAAATTGGAGGGAAGTAACGGGTGGTTGTGAAGGTGGCAGTGATCCTTATTGCTGATTTGGACGGTTTGTTCAAGGGCTGTGAAGTTCTGGTACAAATCCCACAATTTTACGTGGGTTCAGAACCACAAGAACATAAAAACATAAGAAATTTTTATAGTGGGCACACTAGAGGCCACTTCGGCCCATCGAGGTGGCTCCACTATGTAAAAACTGCCTTTACATTGGAAACGACCAATTTTTACAAAACTAAATAATTATCAATTTAAAACTAAAAATAGAATCTCTGGATCCAGAGGATCAAGTCATAATAGACTACTATCCGCAAATATGTTACACTCTATATCTATTTATAACCGACATGCAAATATATCAGATCCAAAGAATCCAGTCAATTTCATTACGGTATCCATCAATACCAGTACCTTGCCAACCAAAAATAAGTCACGGTCCATATCAATTGCGGACCAAGTCACAATTTACAACCTTATACATTACAATATATATACTTAGGAGGAAAAGGGTAGGTGTGGCTGTAAAGACTGTACAGTAAGGTAGAAATGTGTGTGCACCCATTTTGGGTCTCCCATTTAAAGGTGTTTGTGGGGCAAGTGAAGATCATGAGTTTTTCAATACCTCACAGTACTATATTGGCGGATGGTACTGCCAATATAGTTCGCTTTGCAGCGAACACAATTAAAAGCGTAGATAGTGGACGAAGCAAGTGGCTTGGGTGTTTTTTCTTTATGGTTAAGGTAAGATTTGATACTACTGTGGTTGGTGAAGAAAAAATGAAATTTAATTTGGGAGTAGAGCGGGGTGAGTAGGAGACGGAGTTCTGAGAGTATTTTGTGGCTGATGTGGTCGTAATGGGGGGATGAAAAATATTGTACGTCTTCTTTAACAGTGGGAACTTTAAGAGGGGGTTGATAAATATTATTAGAAAGTTTCTGGTTAAACATTGTAACAGATGTTTTGGGAAGGTGTTATTAATGCTGAAGTTGTGAATGAATTCTATATCATGGTGGAAGGATAAGTACGAAGAGCATAGATGATAGGCACGGTGGATTAAAATTTTAATACTGTTTATTTTATAGAGCGAAGGGGTGTGGCTTAGGAAATTAGTACCTAGGCCTGTGTATGTAGGTTTTCGATAAATGGAATTGCTGAATTTGTTGTTTTGTTTAGTTACTGTAATATCTAGGAAAGGTAAGTTGTTATTGGATTCGTCTTCTTTGGTGAACTTAATGTTTTTATGTTGGGAATTAAGGTAGTTAAGGAAAAGGGGGGGCGTGGTTGGCATTGTGAAAGAGGAGAAAGGTGTCATCAACGTATCTTTTATATAGGTGCGGTTTATAATGAGTGGGGCACTGGAGTAGCCAGTTATTTTCGTGATGGCTGAGGAAGATGTTAGCTAAAGTTGCACTTAAGGGGTAACCCACGGCTAATGAATCCGTTTGTTGATAAAGTTGTTGGTTAAAAAAGAAATAAGTGTCTGAAGCGGCAAGTGTAAGCAGTTTGGTAAATTCTTGTTTTGTTAAGTTTAGGACTGTGTTCTGATTGTTGGCGAAAAGGCTGTTAATACAGATTTCGATCTACAGATCTACAGAAGCTAAGGCTAACAAAGACCTTAAGATCCACTCCAAGGTTAGCCCGAGAGAAAGGAAAGAGTAGAGGGTTAAGAGAAGAGAAGAGAATAAGGGGTTAAGTAAGAGAACACCTATCACTCGTGGGTTAACATTCATTCAGAAAAAGAGAAAAAAGACTCACCATCATCATCCGCCGGCCACTGCCGACAAGTCAGAAAAATAGTCGGAAAATAGGAGAGGGGTGAAAGATGAAAAGAAGTAAAATAAGAACGCTTACAAACCATGCAAACACAGTCTTAACTCACTGTCATACCATGCAAACTACAAACATGCAAGAAAAGAGAGTTACAGACATGGAAAGTAAGGAGAGGATAAGGAAAAAAAAAAGTAGGTAAAGTTAAACAAAAAGTGGGTTAGTTTACGCTACGAGCTACATCTACGTTCGTGTTAGTCTAATTTTTTTTTTTTTTTATTGCTGGCATCACACGCTGGCATGTCACAAGCTGGCATTTATCGTCAACAGATTCATCCTCAAGCACCACCACCAGAGCTCCTGTTTTTTATTTTAAACAACGTTAATATTTTTAAAATGTCTGTGAAGACGGTTCTCAAACACATTAACGCTGGTAGAATGAACGACTGACGCGGGAAGATTATTCCATTTATCAATTACTTTAAACGAAAAGAAGTTTTTAGCGATATAAGTAATGAAACATCTGCCACGCAACTTAAATCCGTTATTACGAGTATTACTATTATCGAAAGTGAACAATTTGTCAAAATTTACGTTATCGATGTTATTAACGATTATGAAAACTTCAATAAGCCCCCTTAATCTCCTAGTTTCGAGTGAATACAGGTCTAACTCTTTAATCCTATCTTCATAAGGCTTATTGCGCAATGACGGAATAGTTTCGTGGCACGACGCTGAACCCTTTCTAACCTATCAATATCCTCACGCAAGTACGGGCACCAAAACTGAACGGCATATTCTAAATGAGGCCTGACTAGGGACTTGTAAAGGGGCAATATAATATCCTTCGATTTAAATTCGAAATTACGCGCTATGAAGCCTAACATCCTATTAGCTTTTGCGCAAGACTCCAGGCACTGGTTCCTAACCTTTAAATCCTTAGATACGCGTACGCCTAAATCTACTTCCTCGTCAACGCTCGCTAACTCCCTATCATCCATCGTGTACGTGTAATTATTGTTGCGAGAACCTATATGCAAAACTTTACATTTGTCTACGTTAAATTGCATCTGCCACTTATCTGTCCACTCCATAATCCTATTTACATCGTCTTGGAGCCTATTTCTATCGTCCTCGTTAACAACCTTACCGCCTATTTTAGTATCGTCCGCGAATTTTGACACGTTACTAGTCAATCCTACATCTATGTCGTTAATGTAAATTACGAATAGCAATGGGCCTAACACTGAACCCTGTGGGACACCGCTACCTACATCTAACCACCCCGATTCACTACCATTAACTACGACCCTCTGTCTCCTAGCACGAAGCCATTCTTCTAACCAGTTAGCTACCTGACCGCGTATACCGTGCGCTTTGACCTTCGCAATTAGTCTCCTATGCGGAACTGTATCGAACGCCTTTTTAAAATCTAAATAAATAACGTCAGCTGCTCTATGCCTATCGTATTCGCGCACTATTTCGTTATAAAATTCTAACAAATTAGTTAAACAAGACCTATGGCGTCGAAACCCATGCTGACTACTATTAATCAAATCTCTACTTTCTAAGTGATCGATACGATCCCTAACTACGGATTCCAAAAGTTTACCGACAATTGACGTTAAGCTAATGGGCCTATAATTGCTAGCTACTGCGCGGTCGCCTTTTTTAAAAATAGGCGTGACGTTAGCTAATTTGAAGTCTTCAGGAATAATCCCCGTTTCGAGTGACTGATTAAAAATCTTCGTTAAGGGGCCTACGATAACGTCTTTCAAATCTTTCAAATGTCTGGGATAAAAAGCGTCAGGGCCTGGAGCCTTGCTAACTTTTAGCCTATCGATATAATGCGCAATCTCAGCCTCGTAAACAGTTATTTCATCCAAAATAGTCTCGCTACTAAATGGAACGATATCGTCCACGTCGGGGACATTATTTACGTCTTCTACGGTAAAAACTGTCGCAAAAAAGTTATTGAAAATACCCGCCATCGCCTGAGCGTCAGAAGCCAAAGCGCCATTAACATCCACTAGAGGGCCTATGTTATCTTTTACCGGCTTACGATTATTAACGTATTCAAAAAACTTTTTTGGATTATGTTTACTATCCGCAGCTATAAGTATCTCTAAATTACGCTTGGCATTCCTAACTGATCTTTTAACCTGACGTCTAAGCTCGATATATCTATTAAAGTTAGCTGCCGTGCCATTGCGCTTATTAAGTCTATACGCTCTATTACGCTCGTTTATGAACTCGCCTATTTCCCTAGTCCACCACTTCGGCCTACCACGATTTCTAGCGCGCTTGGGCCTACGAGGAATAAACTCCCTTTCAATATTCCTAAAACTTTCTTTAAACGCCACCCAACGCAAATTTGTGTCATTACCCATAAATAAGTTATCCCAGTCCACTACTCTCATCCTATCCGCAAAACTATCAAAATTAGCCCTACGAAAATCAGGGACTTCTATTACGTTACTATCCTTGTGTTTTCTATCAATAACTTAAACCTAAGAATTTGATGATCACTACATCCTAAACTCTCGCCTACTTCTAAACCTTCGACTATATTCTCGCCGTTCGTCATCACCAAATCTAAAATATTATCACCGCGCGTTGGTTCGGTAACTATCTGTCGTAAAAAGTTATCGTCCATAAACTCAACCAATCTCAAACCCTCCTCATTACCAGTAAAATTCTCGTAATTAACATTAGGGCAGTTAAAGTCTCCGACAATTATACTATTCCGATTGTCAATAAAATTACCAAGAAGTGAGTAAAATCTAGTATCTGTATCGAGGGGTTGAACGGGAGGTCTATAAACAACAACAAAATTAAAACTAATACTACGCGCCCTAACTTCAACACATATCGCATTAATTGCTGCCGGAAAATCTAACTTAACCTCGATAGCCCTAAGGGAATTACGAATGTACAGCAAAACGCCTCCACCAAACCTATGTAACCTATCATTAGTAAAGAGTTTAAAACCCGGTATATCAAGTTCCCCCAACAAGTCCCGAGTCACGGTATTTAACCAAGTTTCAGTGATAGCAACTATATCATAGTTGCCGGAATAAATTATCGCCTTAAATTCATTTAATTTATTTCTAATACTACGCGCGTTACAATAAAAGACGTTTAAGTTATTTTTTACCACGGGCCCGCGTTTTAAACTATTTATCACGTCGGGCCCGCGTTCCCGGACCCACAACGTTTAAAGAAGGCTTCGACCTATACAGCTTTCGCACGTTTTCGTCTATTAACCTACCTAGCCTAGCATTACCTATTTCATTAAAATGCCCCCATCTTTTATAAAAAGGCTAGGATCACTGAATTCGGACCACAGCTTTACGAAGGGTACATTTTCCTCAGCACAAATCTCTTCTAATTTATTATTCAAAAATATTTTTTGACGTAATCTAAGACCCAACCCGTGCCTAGGGGTAATACCTAGAACTAAAGACCTATCTGACCTCGCCTTCAGGGACCTAATTAACCCCTATATCTCTCCAAAAGGTCAGGCACTCTCGTATCGGGCCTATACGAGTCGTTGCCTCCTACCATCGTCACCAACATTGATGACGGGGGCAACGTCAATCCTATCCACTTCGTCTCTAACTCTGTCAACCCTGGCCCCTGGGAGACAGACCCTCCTCCTCTTGGTTGGATGCCGTTCAACGAACTCTTTGTCCATGTGGCGCACTAAAGAGTCTCCAATTAAAATAGTTTCCCCCTCATTCACGTCCCTTTCCAAATGGGCGAAAGGGTTCGAAACCTTGATAGGTGGGGGATTCCTATCACCTAACGTACGCGGCCTAGCTCCACCCTTAACCTCTCTATATCCCTCGCTATCTACTACTCTCGGACTAACCTTAACCCCTTCCTCAACTCTATCCAACCTTCCCGACAAGCTACCCAAACTAGAAACTAGGTTACGCACCTCACCCTTCAAATTACTAACGTCTTCAACGTTAGTATTGGTTCGGCTTCCGTCAACCGTAGCCCTAGCCCTGCCCTCATCAAGCGTTGCAAGTCTTTCGGTTACCTCACGTACACTGCGTTTTATGTCAACTAATTCCTCCATGAACTCGCAAAAGAAACAAACTGATCTATCGGTAATCGCCATAGGACCGCCGTTATAATCCTTAAATTCCGAATACCACCGGTTTACCCTACACCTAACACACGACGCTTTCTGCGACGGCTATGAAAACTTCTAAATCGCTAAAAACCACTAATATTCAATTACTTAAGTATAACAACGTGAATTTAAACGCAAGTATATAAAATTCAAAACTATCCAAAAGTAAAATTCTCAGCAATATGCAAAAGTAGATGCAATATCAGAGAGCTCAGGAATTCGTCCGTTCAGTACAGAGTCTGGTGTAAAGAGATACTCTGTCGGAACTATGCATATGTAGATTGTTGGAATTATTTACGGTCAAAATTTCTTTGGCAAATTCGTAGGAGTTGGTGACAGAATATTCGTTTTGGGAAAGAGGGGTTAAAGAGGGAATTAGGAATTTTGCTAGTTTATAATTGTGGGTGCTGTAGGCCGAAAGGATGGGTCTGATGGGTAAATTGGGTTTATGTATTTTGGGAGACCATAGAGAGTACCTGGGGATGAGCAGGAGGAACGTATTTGGTTATAGATGCCTTCTCAAATTTTATTCTGATCATATAGTTTTCTGAGGAAACGGTTAATTTTGTTTTCAAGTTTTAAGGAAAGGGTTAAAGGATTATCATTAATCTTTTTGAATTTGGTGGAATCATTAAGAACGTTGTTAACCTTATCAATGTACTCTAATTTATCGTGGGATTTCTACCAGAACTTCACAGCCCTTGAACAAACCGTCCAAATCAGCCATAAGGGATCACTGCCACCTTCACAACCACCCGTTACTTCCCTCCAATTTCAAAATCGTTAATTCAGCCAACCAACTAATCGACCTCTGTATACTTGAGTCCCATTATATACTCAGTATTCAGCCAACCCTCAACGACTACAGTTCCGCTTTCAATTTAAACATCGCCAAATAAACTCTCATAGTGAAAAGAAATCCACCATCGCTCCGCCTGCCTCCATCTTTTTAATATGGATTTTTTCAACTGGCAATCATTCCCAATCTTCTGTACAATTAGTCTCTCACGAACGTTAACAATACAATTTGGTAAGACCACCCTCAATTCTGTTTCACCTTTTAACAGTTTTATTTTTCACTTAGTATCCACATTTTTATACTTTATATTATTTCATTTTTAATCTTTTAATTTAATATATATTATAACCTTACTATTAATTCCAGCTAATTATAGCAAATTGTCGCACGTCCATTTTAATATATTTGTTTTTATTTATTATACTCATTTATTTCTATGGATTTTAAACTTTTTAGCATTGATGATGGAAATTGAACTTTTCCGAAACGTCTGTACATAAACGTACCATCTTTTCGTCCTCCTATTCCTCGCTAAGCTACGTTTCCCTAAGAACAAACCATTCAACCAAGTTATATATACATACATATACTATATATATTTTTATATATACACACTCTATATATTTATTAAATAAATATATACTATATATATTATCTATATATATATATATATATATTATCTATATATATACTATATATCCCAAAGAATATCCCTACGGTCATAGACATAATACCTTTTGATAATGGTAATATTTTGGATAATATTGTGGTTAGGGCAGGGAAGGTAATGAGCTATACTGCTAAAATGAAAACGCGTAAATCACCGGGGCCTTTCTCCATATATCCCATAAAACTAAAAGAATTAAAAGATAGCATTGTTTTGCCGCTAACAAAGATTTTTAATGCGTCTATTTCTGAGGGGTGCGTACCAGATAATTTCAAGTTAGCAAACGTAACACCTATCTTTAAGAAAGGCGATAAAGGTGCGGCGGAAAATTATAGGCCAATCAGTTTAACGTCTGTTGTAGGTAAGCTACTGGAATCAATAATTAGGGATCGTATAGTCGAACACTTAGAATTGCATTACTTAGTTAGAAATACGCAGCACGGTTTTAGGCGAAACAAATCTTGCTTAACTAAACTTTTAGAATTTTTTCAAAGTGTCTTTGACGTTTACGATAGTCATCGGGCGGTTGATGTAGTGTATTTAGATTTTCAAAAAGCGTTTGACACCGTACCGCACAAAAGACTCATTGAGAAAACTAAGGCTCATGGAATCAGGTGTGTAGTAATAAATTGGATAGAAGAGTGGTTGCGAGGTAGGAAACAGAGGGTGGTCGTTGATGAAGTGGAGTCGTGTTGGGCTAATGTAGCGAGTGGCGTTCCTCAGGGTTCTGTATTGGGCCCCTTGCTTTTTCTTATATATATTAACGATTTAGATGGCCTAGTCAGTACAGTTTCAAAGTTTGCGGATGACACAAAGCTGGGTGGTAGGGCGATTAATGACGAAGTTAGAGGTAAAATCCAGGAAGATCTGAATAAAATCGTTGATTGGTCAGTCACATGGCAAATGAGATTTAACGTCGGTAAGTGCAAAATTTTCCATATAGTTTCGCGTAACGGTAATTTTGAGTATAGTATGACAGGGAAAGAGTTAACAAGCGTAGAGCAGGAAAAAGATTTAGGAGTTATAGTCACTGGTGACTTAAAAGTAGCGAAACAAAGTACAGCAGCGGTCAATAAAGCGAATAAAGTGTTAGGTTTTATAGCTCGAAATTTTGAGTACGAATCGCGCGATATTATAGTTCCTCTTTATAAATCATTAGTTAGATCCCATTTGGAGTACGCGATCCAATTTTAGAATCCGCATATGCGCAAAGATATAGACAAAATCGAAAGAGTTCAAAGACGAGCAACTAAGATGATTCCATCGCTTAGGCCAAAGTCGTACGAGGATAGGCTTAAGGAGTTAAAATTGACTACACTCGAGACTAGGAGGCTAATGGGTGATCTAATCCAGGTTTTCAAAATTATGAATGGGTTCGATAACGTAGATAGAGATGGCTTTTTCGGAATATCTCAATATAATAGGACTAGAAATAACGGGTGTAAGTTGACAAGTAGAGGGTTCGAGACAGCAGTTGGCAAAAACTTTTTTACGGATAGAATAGTAAATAGGTGGAATAGTTTGCCGGTAGAAGTAATTAGTAGCACGTCTATAAACACGTTTAAAAATCGATTAGACGCATATGTTGATAGATTGGGTATAGTTTAAAGTAGTAAAATTAAGGGTTGGATAAGAGAGATTTTGATTCTCTTTTCATTAAAGATCACAATAACCAGACTAAAGGTCATAGTATGAAATTATTTAAGCCAAGATGTAGAACAAATTTAAGAAAACATAGTTTTACAAACAGAGTAATTAAGTTTTGGAACAGGTCTACAACACCCAATGGGTAAACTGTGAGTTTTTCAATAGACATCAAGCCATCTCACATTTCTACCCGAATTAATTCAATAAGGAATTTCGTGAGAATGTAAGGACTAAAACTCACATTCTCACTCCTTGTCAATGTGTTACGTACCTATTGATTCTCACAAGCATATAGCCGTTTTTGTAGCCCAATCTCTGACTTACTCCGAAGAAGTCACGCAAGGACCCATAGAGGGCGAGTTAAGAATTTTCCATCTTAAAATTAAATCTTACGTAGTTAGATTAAAAAAAGATGCCAACATATTATTACGAAAAGGTGCATCCACCTCCTTCTCGTAATTTGGTAAAAAACCTTCTCTTAATGCCATAGCATTTAATCTGT
Organism: Bathynomus jamesi; assembly: GCA_023014485.1. Taxonomy (NCBI): domain Eukaryota; kingdom Metazoa; phylum Arthropoda; class Malacostraca; order Isopoda; family Cirolanidae; genus Bathynomus; species Bathynomus jamesi. The sequence goes on along the minus strand of JAJOZX010000254.1, from coordinate 1,280,848 downwards.
GGCCGGACGTGAGCCACTTATGTTTGTGATTTTGCATCATTCTCTCGAACCTTGTTGGTTTCGCTACGAATGATCTTAGTCTCTTTCTCTCATGTCTGCGTTTAATGATGCCTCGCAGGTCTTACTAAGGGAGCTCAGCGAGTAGCCTCGAGTAACATCCTCTACCAACCGACACGACTCGATGAATAAATACGAGTCGCACCGGTGGCGGACGGCACTTACGGTAAACCCCGTTCTAGAGCTATCGCGTACAGCAACATCAACACCTTATACGTGTCAGTACCGTATCATCTTTCGTAACTTGGCTTTGGGCTGAGCCTATTAGCGCTACTTATTATTTTACATAGAGAGACGTGAATAGAACGGCCATATAACATTCCTTAAAAACTTAGGGCGCCCGGAGAATCTGCACTCCGGACTGACTGACTCTCTCTTTCTGATTTACACCAGATTGAGATAGAGGGTGCCTCTCTCTGTTTGCTTGCTACTTAACACAACTCAAGAAACTGAGATAGACGGTTGTTTGTTTCTTTCGTTGCTGCTCCCACTGCAAGCGATGGTTCAACGAAGGGGCATACTAAAGGATCTCTTGAAGAACCTCGTTCTGGACCGCTAGCGCTTACACCAAAACCGCACGGTAACACAACTCGAAAAATAGGAGGCCTTTTTCTCTCGATCCTGCCTGCTAACGCCGCGATTCATGGTCCCACGAAGAGGCATACTAAAGGATCTCTTGAAGAACCTCGTTCTGGAAAGCCTTCGCGACCACCAAGATCGCTACGTAAAACAACGCAAGAGAGTCTGAGGACGGTGTTTTTCGCTCGATCCTGCCTGCTAACGCCGCGATTCATGCTTCCACGATGGGGCACACTAAAGGATCTCTTGAAGAACCTCGTTCTGGACCGCCATTGCGTATACCAAGACCGCTACGTAAAACAGTGCAAGAGAGTGGTAGATACGGTGTTTTTCACTCGATCCTGCCTGCTAACGCCGCGATTCATGCTTCCACGATGGGGCATACTAAAGGATCTCTTGAAGAACCTAGTTCTGGACCGCCATCGCGTATACCAAGACCGCTACGTAAAACAGTGCAAGAGAGTGGTAGATACGGTGTTTTTCACTCGATCGTGCCTGCTAACTCCGCGATTCATGCTTCCACGATGGGGCATACTAAAGGATCTCTTGAAGAACCTCGTTCTGGACCGCCATCGCGTATACCAAGACCGCTACGTAAAACAGTGCAAGAGAGTGGTAGATACGGTGTTTTTCACTCGATCGTGCCTGCTAACGCCGCGATTCATGCTTCCACGATGGGGCATACTAAAGGATCTCTTGAAGAACCTCGTTCTGGACCGCCATCGCGTATACCAAGACCGCTACGTAAAACAGTGCAAGAGAGTGGTAGATACGGTGTTTTTCACTCGATCGTGCCTGCTAACGCCGCGATTCATGCTTCCACGATGGGGCATACTAAAGGATCTCTTGAAGAACCTCGTTCTGGACTGCCGTCGCGTATACCAAGATCGCTACGTAAAACAACGCAAGAGAGTTGGAGAGACAGTGTTTTTAAATCGATCCTGCCTGCTAACGCCGCGAATCATGGTTCCACGAAGGGCCATAGTAAAGGACCTCATAGAGGACCTGGTTCTGGAACGCCTTCGAGTATACCATGATCGCTACGTAACAACGCAAGAGATTGAGGTGTTAGTAAATGGGTGGGATACTCGACTCAACTCGAATCTACGCTTCAATGACTCTCGGCTGATCGCACCGAATGCCACCTACATAGCCCAAGGAGGAGAAAAATTAGAGAGAAAGGACTAGACAGAAAGGGGCGCCCGGAGGGACTGTGGAGGCCTTTCGACAACCTGCTAACTCCGGACACTCTCTCCCCTCTTTGCTGTTTTTTTGGCTTCCCCAGCAAGGGATAATAGAGAGAGTTTGCTAAATGATATTAAGATAGAGGCCATTACCAAGAGCAAAACGATAGGTCGGGAGAGAAGGATCGTCAGCAGCGCTAAAGGAACACTGCCGCCGTCTCCAACCGCCCGGCCGACGAAGAGTCTGGGCCATTTCCATTAGCGTCTCTCGCCTTCCTGATGGAAATTCGGTGAACCAGAAAATGCGTACGAAGCCTCATGAATCGTCATGAACCATGCTCCCGCCAGAAACTGAAGTGCTTAAGGCTTGGACAACAGCTGCAGGAATTCTGCATTCGTACGGGGGTGTATGTTACTACGCCTCCCAGCTGGTTCCCGTCAAACCATCAATCCGACCGACTCAAGCTACGACTAACTACACTAACTACGTTCGGTCGCCTGGAGGAAACTGGAACGTTTCATAGCACCCATTCCTCCAGACTATCTCTTAACGATGAACGGGGCGTATCTAACGCTTACATTCGCCCTTGGGGAAACAAAAGGCTGCCTGGTTTCTGGACAATAACAGTAGGCATAATCAATTCCCCGCAAACTCACTTTTCGCGAAGGTAGCATCCCGTTTACTCATTGAGAGAGTTGGATGGCGTTGAAATACAGAAAGAAAGGTAGATGGGTAGAGCGGGGTTGTGGGTGATTTCTTTATTTTTTGGTTGATAGTTCGTAGATGGGCTTAAGTTGGCTTAGAGCGCGGCGGCTCCCCCGGATGGATTGCCTGCAATCAGTCAATTCGTATAAGTCTGACCGCTACAACGTTTGCGCCCGAGGGCACGCACGAAGCCAAGTCGACCCGGTCCCAAGCCACGAATTGAAAAGCTGAGCAGGAGTCACCCGGCCTACAAACTACCAACGCCCGAAGCGGACTCCGGACTTAAAATTCACTTGTTCAAACCACCCCAAATCATCAAGCTAGGCCGTTACCAAGAGCAGTTCGTGGCGACAATCGAGACAGCGAAGTCCGCCTGACGGCCGAACTCCGCCCCGACGAACAGTCTGCAGCCAGGGAATTAACGTCGCTCGGCCGAGTCCGCCGGAAGCCACGGCGAAAACGGCACGATTACTAAACTACAATTTCAGAGAGATTACGAGTGACCAAAAAGGTGCGCCCGCGAAAACACAGTTTCTAAGACTGTTGAATGGCATCAGACACTTACGACAATAACGAGGGTTCAAGACGTTAAGTCGCTTAGATGCAATTCTTCCAACAGAGTCCATTCTGAACCCTTTCTCGTGTCAAAATCTAGGGTGCAGGTACCTGTCATTGAAAAAAGGATCGCTCCTCCTAAATGCCATCAATCAGTTGCTGTGATTCTACCCTCGTCGCCGAAAGTGTAGAGCAGCACCTCGTTTAGGTCAATGTCCCGTTTCATCTCTCGTCGTCATTGGATTTAGAGCTTATTAGGGCTACGTACATATAGTAACTTATTTTGGCTACATTTGGGCTACTTATTTTGGCTACATTTGGGCCGACATTTGCGATATCGCAAAAGTCTCCAGCCATCCCTCGGCATTTCAGCTTATTAGCGAACCTATGCCGTAGGTTTGGCTAGAGGCACCGGAGGTGGGCAGTCTCCTATGTGCGTAAAGATTTGTCACCAGATTGATGAAAACCTGTTTAAAAATTGACAAGCGTTTTATTGTTCCCATAGGGCAAACGTGAAAGCCACTTGGCTTCGTGAATTCCATTTAGGAGCCCCCACCATTGGAGGGGAAAGGGGGAAGGGGGAACTTTTAAGGCCAGGGTTCCCCCAGTAAAAGATTTAAAATCTTAATTGATCTCGAATGTCCTAAACTCGTATCCGAGAGACATAGGTCCGATGCCTAACGATCACTCACGAGCTTAGTTTTACTCCCACGACGATTGGTGGTTGTGGTGCTGTGGTGGTGGTTATGCTGGTATATATTTTGTTATTGGGACTTTACATGCGTCTGTTTATATATATATATATATATATATGTGTGTGTGTGTGTGTGTGTGTGTGTGTGATAATAGGGGATCTATGGGCGTGGGCGTATATATAGTCGGGGAGTTTGTGTGCGTTTTCTGGCTGTTCAAACGATATATACACTGTGCTAACTGGCTGATTAAGCGAACTCGCAGATTTTGAGTTCTAAGTCCGGTGATGCTGTGAAGATCTCTTATTACACTGTGTAACACTGATTCTGTTTATATAGAATTTTTTATGTTTTTATATGCATTTGTGAGCGCTGAGTCCAAATCTGGCCTTGGTTTGTGTGTATCATCAATGGTTTCAGAGATAATCCATTTTTCATGTTTTACCAGTATAATGTTATTATGGGCGCAGCAATATCAGAATAATCAGGAATTGTTGAAAACAATCCGGATGTTCGTTGACAGTTTCTTGCTCTAGAAATTGCCCGAAACTTCCACTGTGCTATATAAAGAAGAGCGCAGAGTCTGAGAAGTCAGTAAGTGTGAGCACACAAAGAAAGCAGGTTGTTTGTCTGATGGTTACCAGCACTGAGGTACTGTGTTTCTGTGCTTCTCTGTGCTGACGATTTGAGTGTTATCGATCCTTTTTTATTGCGAACATTATTTCATTGTTGTGAAAACATCTTTTTTCTGGAATCTGTAATCTGTTGCAGATTTAATAACTCTTCTCTCTATATCTGCAGGTTATGATTAATGTAGTACAGTTTGGTAAAGAGAATGGCAACTAGACCTTGTAAACACTCGCCGGATATATTCTGCTACGTTTGTGGGTATTACGTAGGCCCTAAGCAAGTATCGCACAAGATTGTGAAAGGGACCAAGTTCTGGATCGCGTATCGGCTCTATTTTGGTATGCCTATGGGTGACCAAGATAAGCCCTGGGCACCCCATGTGATCTGTGGAAGCTGCCGCTCCACACTTGAAGGTTGGCTGCGGGGAGTACGCAAGGCAATGCCCTTTGCGGTACCCAGAATATGGAGAGAACCAAAGAGCTACCACGACGATTGCTACTACTGCATGGTAGATGTTTCTAAGTACAGGAAAGTTAAAGGAAGGCAGACTCTTCAGTATCCAAGCATAGCGTCGTCCATAGCTCCTGTACCACATGGCGAAGGTCTTCTAATACCACGTCCACCAGAACAGGTATCTATCCATTACTTTACCTTCTGTATTTACAGACTGTGGGTCATTATGTGTCGATTTTTCTTAGTGCTCATGCTCTTCTACATATATAGCTGGTTCTAGGACAGTTCATACCAGGACAGCTCATACCAAGACAACTCATACCCAGACAACTCATACCTAGGACAACTCATACCTAGGACAACTCATACCTGGGACTACTCATACATAGGACCAGAAAAAAAAATGAAAAATTAATGAAAACATTTATTTTGTAAAATTAAAAATTAAATTTAAACATTTAGAATTCATGCAAGTTATTAATGAAAACATTTTGAAATGAAAACATTTATTTTGTAAAATTAAAAATTAAATTTAAACATTTAAAATTCATGCACGTTATATACAGTATATATATATATTATATATATATATATATATATATATATATATATATATATATATATTATATAATATATATAATATATATATATATATATTATATATATGATACACACAGACCGTGCATGGAACAAGGAACTCTTCTGGGATAATTAAATCCACTATAGTCTGAATAAGTAATGGTAAATGACAAATACCATAGTTTTTCTTTTTCATGATGCAAGCCCGACGTGGGCAACGGGTCTCTCGCAAAGAGGTCCCATAGATATAGCTTCCCTCACCAGCTATCTGCAAAGCAGACAGGATCCAGGTTTGGGACATGGATCTAGGGTTTAAAGCAGCCTAGCCCCACTACATTTAGAACCTCAATATAAGTAAAAGACTCGTTGCATTCACGTCGGATTGAATAAATCAAAGAAAAAGGGGCAACGAGTCTTTTACTTATATTGAGGTTCTAAATGTAGTGGGGCTAGGCTGCTTTAAACCCTAGATCCATGTCCCAAAGCTGGATCCTGTCTGCTTTGCAGATAACTGGTGAGGGAAGCTATATTTATGGGACCTCTTTGCGAGAGACCCGTTGCCCACGTCGGGCTTGCATCATGAAAAACAAAAACTATGGTATTTGTCATTTACCATTACTTATTCGGACTATAGTGGATTTAATTATCCCAGAAGAGTTCCTTGTTCCATGCACGGTCTGTGTGTATCATAAAAACTCAGGGAACCATTGGGTTCATTGAATGCCCAGTTAGGTCAACTGTACGCCCTTGACGATTGGTTAGGTTTAGTCGTGATATTTTCGTTAAAACTAACGAAAACATCACGACTAAACCTAACCAATCGTCAAGGGCGTACAGTTGACCTAACCGGGCATTCAAATTTTATCTTATGTAAATAATGGTTCTCTATTTATTATATGTTTGCAATAAATAATAAATTTGTTGTTATTGTTTTCTTATCTTATTTTGGTTAATTTGCAGAGTTTAAACTTTCGGGGTGGATATAGATGAAAAGATCAACATTGGGGTGGTAATTGTTGAAGAGAGTATGAGTTGTCCTAGGTATGAGTTGTCCTAGGTATGAGTTGTCCGGGTCTGAGTTGTCCGGGTATGTGTTGTCCTGGTATGAGCTCTCCGGTCACGTATATAGCTATGCCTATATTTTGTTTCTTTGCTTTGCAGGTTGAAAATGAGGATGCAGCTAGCTCATCTGAGATGTCGGCTGGTGAGGACAGTCATGATGAAGAATATACAGTAACTTTCAGTACAAACCCTCACTTTCCAAATCAAAGGGAATTGGACGACTTAATTAGAGATTTGCGTCTGACGAAATCAGGGTCTGAGCTTCTGACCTCCAGACTCAAAGAGTGGAATTTGCTTGGAGAAGACTGCAAGAGCACTGTATACCGAAAGCGGCATGAAGAGTTTGCAAGGTTCTACGATGTCAATGGCTCTCTCTGTTATTGCAGCGAGGTTAATAGTCTATTCACAGCTATTGGGTTAACACATATACCCTCAGAGTGGCGCCTGTTTATTGACAGTTCAACTCGGAGTTTAAAAGCTGTTCTACTGCACAATGGGAACAAATATCCATCTATACCAGTTGCACATTCTGTTCAAATGAAAGAGGACTATGAAAATGTCAAACACCTGCTCACTCAAATCAGGTATGAACAATATAACTGGGACGTGTGTGGTGATTTCAAAATGATTGGTTTCCTGTTAGGTTTACAAGGAGGGTTTACTAAATATTTACGTTTTCTTTGCCTGTGGGATAGCAGGGCTTCAACTGAGCACTATAAAATGGTTCAGTGGCCTCCACGTGAAGGATTGCAACCAGGAAAGTACAATGTACTCAGGGAACCTCTTGTGAAGCCTGACATAGTTCTGCTACCACCTCTCCATATTAAGTTGGGTCTAATTAAGCAGTTTGTAACTGCGTTAGATTTTGGAGGGGGAAGTTTTCCAACAGATTCGGGTCATGTTCCCTAAACTCTCCGAGGCCAAAGTCAAGGCTGGCATCTTTGTAGGACCACAAGTCAAGGCGCTGTTGAATTCAAAGAACATTGAAGCCAAGATGACTCCGATCGAAAAAGAGGCTTGGTGTGCTTTCCGTGATGTGGTTCGTGGGTTTTTAGGCAACCATAAAGCACACATAAAGCACCAAACTGTAAGGATTTAGTGTCAAACTTGATTAAGTGCTATGGCAAAATGGGGTGCCGTATGTCTTTAAAATTACACTATCTGCATTGACATCTAGACTTTTTTCGTGATAACCTGGGCGATGTGAGTGAAGAACATGGCGAAAGATTCCATCAAGATATTCAAACGATGGAGAAAAGGTACCAGGGCCATTGGGATGCTTCCATGATGGGAGACTACGTATGGTCGCTGATCAGAAAGGATAAGAATGTTCATACGCGGAAGTCGCGTTCTTCAGTGCGTTTTTAAGGAACGCACACTGCATAACGAGGCTTTTATTCTCTTATCGGTTCTCCTCATGATATATATTATATCCTTTCCACAATTTTGGGTTTGTCAAACAATTTTGGCTCAATAAACATTAATTTCCAATAGTGTTTTTATTTTCAGAAAATATTTATGTTAGCCTTCTTTATATACTTTGCTATATGAAAAATGTGATAACCTATATTTTTGAAACGGTTGATGATAGAGCAAAACCAGTATCATTTTTGGAATCAGCGTCCCGAAATCATTAAGAAACGACAGAAAAATCACAATAAACAGAAAAATTTTCAAATTTTGTTACCCAGTGTTATGCGTCTGCTTCTCGCAGGCGATGGATACTCTGTCTTCTGCTCTCTCTCACTCTCTCTCTCTCTCTCTCTCTTTCTCTCTCTCTTAGGTTAGGTATACCCCTTTGGGAGGGGGGGTGAGGCCGTCCCAACTTCTCCCCCAAAGAGGCTAGGTGAACACCCCCCCCAACTTGCTGGAGGGATTCCCCCCTTTTTTTGGCACACTGGGAGTTGGCACTGGGGGAGGGGCTTCACACCTTGCAACAAGGCGGTTGGGGTGGGTGGTACTGGCACTTATTTGATCAACATTGCAATTGCATATGCACTCTACTATTTTGCGGCCATACTACTTACTTGTTCTGAGAGCTTCCTCTTTTATCTTTTGGAAAATTTGTGTGACATGCATCTATACTACCTATGTACATTTTACGATGACTCCTCTGATCAAGCAAAAACTGTAATTTTTACTTTTTTATCTCTCCGACATATGCAATCTATGTGAATTTCTTCACAATCATCACTGCATCCTATGTCTGTATGAGATTTTAAATTACATTTACAGGTACATATATCAAACAAATTACTGAGCAATTCATATATTCATTTTTTAGTTTCACTGATGTCTTTGTTCTATTCTACGTTGCTCCTCTTTCTATGAATCTTGCTACTTTTTGAAACAGCTTTTTCCTAAACTGTGGGAAGTGATGTTTGCTGCCAAAGTTTTAGTAGCTCCTGAGTTATTTGTCTGATGATTGGTTTGTTGGCTGCATTCTTCCTTTCTTTGAGATATAGAAGGTACTGAGCCACTTGTAGATTAGTTGGCAAAAGATTATGAGGCAACTTCTTAGGAGTTCCAAACATACAATGTTGCTTAGAATACCTTGTGCTCACAAATTTTTTCCTTGCTAAATAGCATGAGGAACTTGAAAGCGTAGATGCTGCTGCATGGAAAGCTATTGGGTAGAATTGCTACAAGATGGGATATTGCCAGCTTGATGTGACGAAGGATGTTGTTTCAGTTGTGGAGACACTGGTGTGTGGGATGCTGATTTTATCTCTGCTCTTCTATAGGCGAATTATTAACTGAAAATAAAAACAAAAATTCAAATAAATTTCAGTGAATTCTAATTGCTTTAGGTAAAACAAAAATATTTACTCAGTTTACTCACGTCAGTCAAATGTACATTGTCACAAATGTAACAGAATATATTTTATCTTGTTTCTATTAGCATTAGGGTGCATTAATCCCTCCAGTTTTACAATTCCTTAATGGTCTTACAATAGCAGTGTTCCATTCATAATGAAAACATGTGCTGTGAAATACCACTGAATTTGGTAGACAGCTACCGGGTCCACGTGAAGGTTGAAATTTGTCATATGTGACCTGTTTTGTGTTTATGCGATAAACTAACTTCCATAGAAATCTGTTCACTTATGTCATTGAAATTTGTTTGAAACAATTCTCACGCAGAAAAATGTTTGACTTTTGATTGTTTAAACATGTTGGACTTTTGTTTGTACTGAATATAACCTGATTTTATTGCCTACAAAATCCTATTTACTATTGAGCTAAAATGTGTCTTTGTGTCTGTCCGATTTCTTCGGGACCGTGCACAGACTAAACTGCACATCGGAAAATTCTGCAACCACCACCAACTGATAGCCCATGAGCTGCCGATGTACTCTGTCAAGTTTCCCGGTCCTAGGTTACTCCGCGGCCGAGCACGAGCTATTTGCAGGCCCCCCAATTACTGAGGAATCAATAGTTTTCGGTCAAAAGAACGCAGCAATGAAAACCTTAAGCTTCACAAATCTTGATACAGTGGGTTCGGACATGAAGCTTAAGATTTCCATTGCTGCGTTCTTTTCTATAAAAGTGAATGTAAGTACTTCGAAAACGAAAATGACGAGAGCAAAAATACATAATAAACAGTTTGGTAGTCCCGATAATACGTAAGTACCAATATACATACACATATATACAATATACATATACATATTCAGCTAGCTGTGACATATACTGCTACATATACTGTGACATACTACTACATATACTGTGACATATACTGCTACCTGCCCCGAGGGCGATAGCGAGCTACCGCTTGTAGTACCTATCCTTGTTTCACGTCTGCATTCTGATCAGTCACACTCAAAAACGGACGACGTCGGACGTGAAACTTTCTTTTTATAGAACTGTCATTTTTGCTCAAAATGGAACAGAGTGATGAACCTGAGGCTATCACTCCTCAAAAAACTGCAGAAACACGCCAGTCTTTAGCTGTGTATGGCCTAGGTGCAGGAATCACAAACAAGGACGCTGAAATAGCCGGATCTCGGCTACCAACAAATGAGCAAGTTCTGCGCAGTGACGTAGCTTGGGGGATGGAGAGGCTGAGGGGGCGACTGCCACCCTTGAGCGGAAAGATATCTGGCCCAGTCGGAAATCTAGAACCGGTTGTAAAAACATTTTGGCAATGAAGGAGAGAGAGAGAGAGAGAGAGAGAGAGAGGAGAGAGAGAGAGAGAGAGACAGAGAGATACATTTCCCTGTAGCCAGAGATGGGCAAGATCACCAACTTTGGTGATCTTGAAGATCAAGATCAGATCACCAGAAAAATGTGATCTTGAAGATCAAGATCAGATCACCAGAAAAATGTGATCTTGAAGATCAAGATCATCACCAGAAAAATGTGATCTTGAAGATCCAGATCAAGATCGTGATCTTGAAGATCACTTTTCAAGATCACTTTTTAAGATCACTTTTATATGAATTGAAAAAAGTTGTACTCTTGTAGAGTAAACAAAAACAAATTATTTTGTTAATCACTCCTGAAAAGTATCACTCCTAATACTCCCCTGAGGGCTGAGGCAATACAAGCATCGCATCCTACCCATGTCACCTGATCTAAACCACGGGGATTGACGATTCCCCTTTCAGTTTTTCAGGTGGTAAACTTAAAACTTAGTATTATCATAACTTATCAGCAAAGAAAAAACTATTAAATGACCTACATATAGTTTTTAGTTCTATTTTTCTCAATTCTCATTTCACCAGGTCCATAACCCATATCAATGAATGGTCAGTATATATAAGTAAACATTTTTTACATAGAATTTAATTTTACAGTTTTACTGCAGTACGCAATTACTGACAATATAAGAGTAAAAATCGCAAGTTAAGAGTGTTAATTTAATGTTCAACCGCTGTAAACATTTGCTTTCAGCAAAACCAATTGTTCAAAGTTACCATCCGAGAGACGACTTCGTTTGGGGCTATGAACCATGCCAGCAAACGAAAACAACCGTTCCACTGGTGCAGAGGAAGGTAGCGTGGTGTTATACCTCTTGAAGATCTTCTTTATAGCAGGATACCTATCGAAAGAGTCGAGTGCCTTACTGGTGTCCTGCAAATAATTGAGGACTTCCAAGTCTTCCTTGTTGTTAGGAGCAGAGAATGAGCCGTCCATAGTTCTGAAGAAATCGTCTTCAGATGATGAGTCTGAGTTCACCGAACTATTACCACTGCTGTCAGAATTACAATTTCTTACAGCCATTTGCAGCTTGTCTTTTACTTGAGACTTGATTGCTTCATGATCGCCGAAATTAGGCCCTTGCAACAATGATATCCATCTAAGTTTGAAATACGGATGAGATACTGAGGCCAAAACGGCATCAGTTACCTCGGGGCTCAACGACAAAAAATGACCAAATCTGGCATTGAAGCCAGAGACGACTGCTGCCAGTAATGGCATGCAGTGTCTCAAGCGCAGGTCGTTTGGTTGGATAGGCTCCAATCTTGCGAGGGCATCTTAAGTCACTAGGACTGTTGGAAGAAGACAACCGTAGTAGCATTCTTTCTCTGCCTGTAATTTGTTGAGGGCTGCTGCAATTGGTTTTAGAACAGACAAATATTCTGAAATAAATTCCAATTCATTGTCTTTGAGGATGGGTAGATTCAGTTCTTCAAGAGCTACATTCACGTCGTTCTTATGTTTATATATTTGGCTTAATGAGTCGTACATTGAGTTCCATCGGGTGACGCATGGGTACCTAAATTGGACGCCAGTTATTTTCTGTATTTTTTCTGCTGACTTGGGTTTACCAGCAGCATTCCACAGCGCCGAACATTTTCCCATTGCAGAATGCTTTATCTTCTTTAGTCCAGGTGAATTCAGTCCTTTATCTGCATCAGTTGTTGCTACCAAGTTCAATGTGTGGGAGGCACATCGAATATGGGATGATAGTTTCACTGACTCCTCTCCATGCTCTCCTGAATGTTCAGGAAAGTTGCTGATGATAACCTCTTCATCTGAATCTTTTTCATCATCATCTTCATCTGCATCATCTACATCAATGTCGTCAGTACGATTCTGAACACGAACACCGAACTCTTTAAAGCATTTCACCATGTTCGATGCATTGTCGGTGACTAGATACAACTTTTCTATAAGATAAACCATGCTCCGAGTTGATCCTGTCCAATATTCCAGCAATTTTATCAAAGCTATGTGTTCCACGAAATCTTCGGCATGCCAGTGCAGCTGATCCTCGCGACAAGTCATCATTGATCTGTAATGTAAGAATATAAAATCAATGTTTGTATGAACATTTTTTTAAGCTTAATTTAATAATATTGGTTAGACACGCACCAGCTAAACTGCGCCACCAAACATTGAAGAAAAGAACTATGTGATATAAAGGAGGCAATTCAGCGATGAGTCGCCTACCATACCACCACATCAGTGACCCATCCCATAAGAGCAAAATGTGGAAGAGTCCATATTCACAGCCTGTGAATATGGACTCTTCCACATTTTGCTGTGAATCAGACACAATGACAGATGACAGAATCAGTGAATTAGTGTGAAATTACTGTGAATCACAGCAAAATGAAGACTCACCAAATTAATGAATGAGGAACACATGTCGAATAATTGAAAAGATTATACTATAAGTCTATCAGACTATCAGTCTATCACCAATGGTCAATTTATCAATTATATAAAAATAATACACTAAATCAATAGCATACCCAATGCGCAGTGACTCCCATGAAACTGCGTTGATTAGTTGACCATATGTCGCATGTAACACACACATGGTCAACTGCTGCCAGTTTTGCTTGTATGTCTTCCTTCATTGTACTGGTTGTTGTTGCAAGAGATCTAGCCAGGGTGCGTCTAGATGGCACCTGAACAGCCGGGTTGACGTCTGAAAATAATATTTAAAAATTAAAACAAATACAATAGATTAGCTATGGAAAAAATATCAAAATATTTAGCTAGGCTAGCGATAGTCTAATGTTCATACAAATAATATGATTAATTATTTTAATCAGATATTAGCTATGGAAAAAATAGCAAAATATTTGAGTTATACTAACATGAAAGAAGATCCTTAAATTCATGTAGTTCAACTAGGCTCAATGGTAGGAGCCCATTAGCCACAAGCGAGAGAATCTTCTTTTCAAGGATATCCTTGCATATTGGTGGTCCTGGTTTTTGCTTGGAAATGTGGAACATGCTTAGTGTTGACTGCTTGGCAATTTTGGCAGGGCCAGCATTGCTGCCGCTGGCATCTTCTTCTTTAGCTGGACGCTTGCGAGATTTCTTCTCCGATTCATATTCACCCAAAAGATCCGAATGTAGTTTCTGCACAAGAAAATAAATTATTATCATGCGGAGAGACTTCTTGAACACCCTGTATAATATTTATCAGAGTATCAAACTTCTAGTTGAAATTAATACTTAACAAGATTCTAAAATTTTGTTATCTTTAACTAAAATTATTTTCACCATGATCAGTGCATTTTTATCCTATGTTAAATTGAAAGCCGAATTTCGTCCTTCAGTAACTAAATAGGAGAAATTACAGACATGGATCAGACAGAGAGAAAGACAGATACACCTGGCGTTTTATTATAGTTGGATATCGGCAGTTTTTAATGTAGTTACTAGTCCATAATCTATTAATATCTGAAGTGCACAATATATTCAAATGGACGTCTATGTAAATGTAGCATTAGTCTTGTATGGCACCAGTCACTTAAAATATGACTTGAACCATTATGTTAATGTTGCTACTTACTACTTAGTTACTAAGTAGTACTAACCCTGAGGTGCCTCAGAAGATTGCTTGTTGAGTCGAGGCCAGCAGACAGAATTGTAGTTTTCTTTGTACACTGCCTACAAATAACTTTGATACTGTTTCCAGTTTTTTCGACAATTTGAAAATATTTTCCGTTCAATAGCACAGATTGATCCTTATTACCAACATTGTTATCTAAATATATTGAATACTGTTCTGGTGACAACCTAGAATATTTGGTTCCCTTGGGAGCCTGTTGAAGTTGTAAAATTGCACTCATTATTAAAAAATTCAATCTGTAAATAAAATATGTTTAGAATTAATTTATTATGAATACGGACCTATAGGCTATATTTTATGCCTATATATAATAATATATTAATAGAACACTTTTAACATAATTGCACAGTAAATTACACTTTTTACGAGCCTAAATTCCACAGCAACTACACCTTCCATGAGCCCACGCATGACGCAAGTCACCCAACTAACAGAAAACATAAACAGTCGGTGTTGAACAAAGTTGCCACCAGATGTCGCTTGGACAAAAAACAAATGACATTCGCATAGCGGCATATTTAAGAATCTGAAATTAAAAGTGATCTTGAAGTCTAAAGTGATCTTCAAGATCAAGATCACAAGAAATAAAGTGATCTTAGATCAAGATCAAGATCACCATAATAAAAGTGATCTTCAAGATCAAGATCAGATCACGATCTTGATCTTCAAGATCACGATCTGATCTTGAAGATCAAGATCGTGCCCATCTCTGCCTGTAGCCAATTTTAAATTCAGCTTCTCATAATAATACATTATATTATAGCATGGCTACGCCTGTGACGTAGTGGCTTGAAAAACATATATTAGTCACCGAAAAGGTGTCAAACTTGTCCAGTCGGGAATTTATAACACATTTGCTCCCCTGAAAAAAGACCACGCTACGCCACTGGTTCTGCGATGTTTTTTATTTCATCATAGTGAAGGACTGTCGTCAAACAGGACAAAGCGGGACATTGCAAAGATTGTCTTTGAAAAAATTGTACTATTTTATGACAAACAACCATTCCTATGATATCAGACAAGAAAGCGTGTGAGAAAATCATTGCTCTATCTGAGAAAAATGGAAAACTGCGCGAGATCCCAATAGAGCGCCGTTCATCTCCAGCTGCGTTTGCCGAGGTGAAAGAGATGAAGAATCAGCTGAAAATGACATTTCCATTGTGAGCCAAAGATGCTGAAAAGTTTATCCGAAATCCTGCTGACTTAGAGCAGTGGTGGCGAACCTTTTTTGTTGGCGGGTCATTTTTGTTACTTTTGATTTTGAAAAAAACGAAATTGGGTCACAATAATTTACTTACTATTTTTATTGAGAAACTTGTTGAATTTTAGCTGCTAGTGTTTTGATCCGAGGTTTATATTTAGTCGTCTTTAGTCTCACACATGCAGCACTCATATCTGTGCCAAGGCAATTTCTAGTGGTGGATTTGACGAAATTCATGAAGGAAAACAACTGTTCATATGAATAAGATGAACCAAACATTGTTAGCAGAGCTAATGCTAGCTTTTTCAATGATGCAAAAGAATTTGGTAAAGAGTTCCATTCTGCAAGAATAAGATTCTCTACTCTTTCTATTGATTGTTGTTCTCTGGTTACACCCAAAACTGATGACTCAAATTCCTTTCCTTGTAACTTCAGATTAAGATCAATAAATTTAGTCTTCCATACCGCACTGTCTTGGAAGTCAACTAATTCGATTTCTAAATTACCAATGTCAAGCCAATGAAAAGCTGATAACTGAAGATCTTCAAATTGAATAGTATGGGCCATACGTTTGAAAACGTTTCAATGTGTATCAGCTGTTTATTTCGGTGGGAGAATAAAATAATTTTAAAACTGTAAGGCAGAAAATATAAAAAATTAAAGTCATATTTTATTTAAATAAGAGGTCGTGGGTCACTAAAAATTGCCTCGTGGGTCAGTACTTGAGCCGCGGGTCAGTGGTTCGCCATCACTGACCTAGAGTTTCTTCGGTCAATGAAAACAGACCGCATTGCGTCGTTTGGATCTTATGATAAGGTGCTGGCCTCACAGATCCAGCGCACTCAGTTACGCAAAGCCAAAGAAGCAGAGAGGAAAGAAAGAGCAGAGAAAGAACAGGAGGCGAGCGTAGCGTGTGTCACAGGACATGTGAGCGCAGCGTGTGTCATTCGCCAGCAGGCAATCGGTCGGCCTTTGCTATGGTCTGGTTGTCGACACTATGTTGGTGAAATGATCATTGACCTCAAGATAGAGACATCGAAATCACCAGAAGTAAGCGTCTTCAATAGATTTCGCACAAACTTCCAGCTCGTTCCTCACAGCAGTGAAGAAAACTCGAGTCATTTTAATCCCAGTTCATATTCTGAAGAGACACAAATTCTCATTCAAGACTGAAAGGCACAAACTGTTCAGGTCGCACGATCATCGGTGCAACATCAGCGTGACGACTATCAAGAGTTCTCTGAGCTTTGTTTTTGTATTTGGAAGGGACAGATCGAGAATTTAGCTTCAGGCGATGTTACAACTTAAGTGTTGAACCACTACAGCTGTGACTCTTGGCGGTGTCTCACCTCAAAGGAGAGAATTACAGAAAATAAAACTACTATTACAGTGATTCATATCAATAAATATAGAGCCATTTAAAGTTTAAACGATGATATTTGACAATTTTGCAAAGGTGTTACACATTCATAATTACCAATGTATTTGAGAGATATTTTATACATGAATACAACAAATTTAATATCTTAATATATTAAACCATCTTATTATGTGGACTTTATTTTGAGTATTTTAATAATTTTATAAACTCAAATTATATATCCATTTTTTTTATTCAATTTGGGCACCAGGGACTTAAAATTTTAATGAAAATTTTTTGTTTATATTGTTGTAGGAAGAAAATACTTTGAACATAAGGAAAAACAGTTACTTTAAATACTAGTATGAATTTGTGAAACTAAAATAAAACTAAAACTAAAATAAAACTTTTTCACATCATTTTAACTACGGTATATGAGTAACAATATATTGTAGAGTGAGCTAAGGAAAAGCATTTAAACGTCTAAGATAGAGGAAACGGACAGTGAAGACTACTGGTCTCGACTACAATCCCTGAAACTCTACTCTCTCGAAAGAAGGCGCGAGCGGTACACAATAATATACATATGAAAAATACTAGAGAAAAATACATGAGGGCTCTGTCCTTAACCTTAGAAATGAAATAGAAACAAACTTAAATGAGAGAAGAGGCAGATTTTGTACTGTCCCAGCTGCGGTTGGACAAGGGGCCATGAAAACGAGGATGGAAAATACCCTCAGAATACTAGGCCCAAAGCTTTTCAATGCCCTACCAAAGATAGGGCAAAGAAAATACTTTGAACAAAAGGAAAAACAGTTATTTTAAATATTAGTATGAATTTGTGAAACTAAAATAAAACTAAAACTAAAATAAAACTTTTTCACATCATTTTAACCACGGTATATGAGTAACAATATATTGTAGAGTGAGCTAAGAGCTAAGGAAAAGCATTAAAACGTCTAAGATAGAGGAAAGGGACAGTGAAGACTACTGGTCTCGACTACAATCCCTGAAACTCTACTCTCTCGAAAGAGGGCGCGAGCGGTACACAATAATATACATATGAAAAATATTTGAGAAAAATACTTGAGGGCTCTGTCCTTAACCTTAGAAATGAAATAGTAACAAACTTAAATGAGAGAAGAGGCAGATTTTGTACTGTACCAGCTGCGGTTGGACAAGGGGCCATGAATTTGTGAAACTAAAATAAAACTAAAACTAAAATAAAACTTTTTCACATCATTTTAACTACGGTATATGAGTACAATATATTGTAGAGTGAGCTAAGGAAAAGCATTTAAACAAATTTGAGATGTAAAAATAGGAAAATTGAAAGTTTTCACATTAGATTAGTAAAATTTATGAAGGGAATTAATTTTTTAAAATATAGGCAAAGAGTTGGCATCGTCTAAATTTTGGAATCGGTACATCACTGGTTTTGGCATACTCTATAGATCCGCTATGACATTAAAATTCCTATTCGTTCAGTATAATGACAAATCTAATTCAGACATGGGGCTGAGGCCTGGCCGAAGCCTCGTGGCCTCGGCCTCAGACCTCAAAAGTGGCCTTGTCCTCGAGGCCAGCTGAAAAGTGGAAAGGCCTCGTGACTTTCGTGAGGCCTTAGCGAATTCCGATTTGTTTTGTTCTGTAATTTTCAGCCCCTGGTAGCGTTGGGGTGGAGATTCTTTAGGTGAGGACCATGACCTGACAGGTGACCGTATGTGGCGGCATACTTTGATAAATATTATTCAGACAGGTGACTAGTCAGGCGGCAGTCTTTGATAAATACTATTCAGTATTCGCGGTATATAAATATTATTCAGTGAGTTAGCAGTAGATCAATTGACTTAATGTAGCAAAATTAGTGTGGGAAAGCAATCTATCAGTTGGTCATCAGTTGAACTGAGCTCATATAATGTGTATATGTTACTTATATGTATCAACTATTGTACAATATCTATTTCTATAACAAAAAATAGGCCAAACTAGAGAAGAATATCACCTGGTATACGGATAAGTAGCTATTAGCGTTGATAATTTTACTTTTCGCCAGTCGTAAATTGTAGCATTATAAACTTCTAAATAATATGATTTCAAATGAATATATAATATCGGATGCAAATAATAATTTTGCTAATGTTGACATTATAACTGAAATGTAAATTGTTATATTGCTTGCAAATAATTTTTTCGGTCTTTTTCATTTACTTTAATAATATAAAGTATTATACATATAAGTTTAAAAATGTCTGATAATGGATAATATCGGGTGCAAATATATTCTTAA
The DNA here is from genome assembly GCA_023014485.1 of Bathynomus jamesi. Taxonomy (NCBI): domain Eukaryota; kingdom Metazoa; phylum Arthropoda; class Malacostraca; order Isopoda; family Cirolanidae; genus Bathynomus; species Bathynomus jamesi. The sequence continues at coordinate 1,261,681 of JAJOZX010000254.1, read as the reverse complement.
TATTATCGTTATTACGTTATTATCGTACATATAATTATATAGTGATAGCATGATGTAAACTTCATACCTATAGGCTTACCGTACATCAGAAACATCTCTCACATACAATACAAACTACAATTACATTAATGATCTTTGGTAGACTTCAAGACCACAATTTCTTATTGTCAAGATACATAAAATGCAACTTAAAAAAAATAAGGCATCTCCAAATGTAGCTCTGTTTACAATGCTCGCTAGAGTCGCTAATAATTGTAGCCATTCAGAAATCATACGATCAACACTCAGTGAGTTAGTATAATCTTGAAATATTTTGCTAGATCATCTTCACATCATAACTTTCCATATTATCATAAATACTTGAAATATTGCGGGTATATTAAAATGAGAAATAAGAACTGCTTGAAATGAAAAATAAAAAGTTATTCGGCATTTGGTGGGCATGGTGCCCAGGAAATCTTGTTCTGGCAAATGTGTCTGACTGTGTGACTTGGCAGGTGTAAAAACAGCGTGTCGGTTAGGGCGGCTCGTTTTTACACTTTTTTCGATATTTGATTCGGAGTAGTGCGGAAAAGTTGCGATTTGGAGAGAAAATAAAGTGAGTAAAATTTTTTTGATCTACGTCAATACCTTCCGGTGGCGGCGAGTCCTTAAAAATCGAAAAATAGGCCTAACGGGGTAGATTGGAAAATGGTTTTAAAGACTTACAAAATAAACAATAAAAATTTCAGCACAATCTGTTAATAACTTCCGGTGGCGTCTTAGCCGTTAAAATATCCAAAATATTGATTTAAAGCAAGTTTTAACAAGATGTTATACAAATGTTAATTCCGGTATATTTCTGTGCAAACAACCCTGAGAACACTATTATAGGCTCTAAAAAATATATGTACTCAGCTTCGGCCTCGAGGCCTGAGGCCAGGCGTCGTCCCCATGCCTGATCTAATTATAAATCAATTATATACATGGAATAAAAATTTTATTTTAACGTTATCCAATGGAATTGGGAATCTTAAAGATATTGTGCCTGGCATTAATATGTATTGAAATAAAAAGTAAATTGTGATTCAGACTATACAGTAAAATGAAATGATTCACTATATATTCAGATTGAAAAGTTAAACTAAACATACAACTATGCGGTTTGTTTGGGCGTCGTTAATTAAGATCAGACACGCACAAATTGGAAAAAAAGATTTCTCTTTATCCAAGCATCGGCTCATAGATATATTTTAGGTAAATTATATGACTGTAAAATCGAATATTTCCACAATTAAATTCAATTGTAAAATAAGAGGATAAAGATTTTAAGGTGTTATATATTTACAGCTTAATATATTTTATTTTTCGTGTAAAATAACGTATCTTTTCGTTTCAAAATGTACTACAGACGTCCAAAAACTTTTGGGCTAACTCTTTTGCAAGTACGGTGCAAACTAGTTGAGAAGAAGGTAATTATTCGTTTTTTGACCCAGTCTCTTTTTATAATGAGAGCAAACGTTTCTGGTCAATTTGGAGGTGCTCTGCACGAATCTGCCATCCGTTTCCTGTGCAAATGCGTAGTTTTCGAGATATCGTCATCTCGAAAACTACGCATTTTGCACAGGAAACGGATGGCAGATTCATACAAAACACCTCAAAATCGACCAGAAAAGTTTGCATTCGTGCTAAACACAACCTAACTTAACTTAACCTAACCTAACTTAGCCTAACCACCTAACCTAACCGGTCACCTTATTTTGGAGGATATAGTTCTGCAATTGCAGTAAGGAAGTGATGCAGAACTGTAGAATCGTCAGGATGTTCTGCCAGGAACAAGTATCGTGCGAAATATTTCCGGTAATGAGGACGTCTATTCCCAGCACGTAAAACCCACGATTTCACATCCTTCCATTTTTTTTACCGCACCTAAACACCTTCGAGTCTTGTCTTAAAATACAGGCAGTATTACATTTAGGGCAAATCACGGATGTTGGAATTATGCCGTGATTGGAAAAAAAATCTAAACTTTTATTTTCATCGAGGCCAACAAGGCGGATTAGGTCTTCGAAATCAAGTTCACAAGATTGACACGTCATACCAGTAGAACGAAAATTACCACACTAACCAGAAACAGAAAGAAGTAGCCAAAGCAAGAAAAAGTAGCCAAAAAAAGCCAAGTAGCCAAAAAAAGCCAAGAAAAATCTCCAAAAAAGTCCAAAAAAGGTAGCCCAAATAAACAAACCAACCGAAATTTATACACATACATATTAGAAAGTAGAAAATATATTTTTTTTAAAAGTACATTTTATACAAATTTGCACAAGATAATATATATATTTTCTTATTCAGCTTTGATTGGTTATTCAATATATATTGCTGTTATAGCTGGGTGTGACTGGGTCAAAAAACGAATATTAACCGAGAAGAAATATTGCTACTCAGACAACGCATAGCTAGCAAAAAGGGATCACCTGAAGATCAGGGCCCCCAGCCTTCTTTAGTTAGCCTTATAAGGCTAACTAACGAAAATATCACGACCTAACCTAACCAATCGTTAGGTCAACTGTACGTCTTTGACGATTGGTTAGGTTAGGTCGTGATATTTTCGTTAGTTAGCCTTATAAGGCTAACTAACGAAGGCTGGGGGCCCTGATCTTCAGGTGCTCCGCAAAAACTAATAATTATTATATACTAGCTGGGGTACCCGGTATTTCCCGGAAATTTAAGAAAAAAACACCAAATTAAAATATCACACATAACTGAATTGAATGCCCAGTCAATAATTCAGCTAATTGAATTCTGGGTTAGGTTAACTGAGTGCCAGGTTAGGTTAATTGAATGCTCAGTTAGGTCAACTGTACGTCCTTGACGATTGATTAGGTTAATTTGTGATATTTTCGTTAAAACTAACGAAATTATCACGACTTAACCTAACCGGGCATTCAATTAACCAAACCGGGCATTCAATAATTTTCTTGTAGGTTTCGATTAATTTTAAGCAACTTTTACTTAATAATTTTTTCTCTCGAGGAGCCGTTTCCGTGTTTTCGGGTGGATCAGACACAGTTATATATATGTATAATTGTATATATATAACTTTATGTGATAGTGTATCGAAATTTTGATAGCCTATGTTACGCGCAGGGTCACGTATAGTAAGCCTGCCAAGTTTGAGCGGGATCAGTTCAGCGGAAGCTGAGAAAGTTCGGGACAGACCGACATCATTCATTTCTATAATATATATAATAATATATATATATATATATATATATATATATATATATATATATATATATATATATATATAAGCAAACAACCACAGGGAAAAGGAAACACAAAGTCCGAGCGCTTTCGTGATATATTCACATTATCAAGGAGGAACAGAAAATAGACAGAGATTACAAAGTAAATGAGTTAAATAGACAAGCAAAAAATTCACAATCGGCACATCAAATTAAAGGCCTTAAAGCCCTCTAAAGATTTTTTCAATTGATAACATAATCTGTAGGCTGCTAAATTACTAAATATAAAAGAAGTATATAGATGAAATTAGACAAAAAAAACAATACAGAGAACAAAAATTATTATAATGGTTATTAACACTAATATTTAATTAAAGCAGGCAATTAATTGGCAAGAATTTAATGAAAAACAAATAGATAACGTAGATAACAAATAGATAACATAATCTGTAGGCTGCTAAATCACTAAATATAAAAGGACTATATAGATGAAATTAGACAAAATACCAGTACAGAAAACAAAAATTATTATATTGGTTATTAACACTAATATTTAATTAAAGCAGGAAATTAAGTGGCCAGAAATTAATGAAAACAAAGGGAATGGTGCCATCGTCTTACAGAATATTACAATTTTTTTTTTTTTTTTTTTTTTCTCTACAAACAGTTTCGAAAAATTGTTTTCCCAAAAGCAACCCAGTTGAAAAGTCCAATAAACCCCCCAGCAACCAAAGATTATACACGAAAGAAATATTACAATTAAAATAGACACATAAGAATGTTAACAGTTCTTACAATAATATTTATTTATTTAACCAGGGCAAACCATTAAGGGGCAAGAATGCAGTCAAGAAAACAGTAGGCCCTTCGCCAGCTTTCTGACAATGCACGAATCTAATTTATACAACCCAGGACTAATATTAAGGACCAAATCTGCATTATTCTTGATCACACTTGATTCCAGTATATTTCTGCTAACAATAGATTTACTAAACCTTAATTTGGAAGCATTTTTCCAATCAATGGGATGATTAGTATCTCTTACGTGAATGAAAATGGCGTTAGATTCCTGGCCACTTCTTATACTGTATTGATGCTGTTTAATACGTAACTCAAGGGTCTTACCAGTTTGGCCAATGTAAAATTTATTACATATTGTGCAAAGGATTTTATATACACAACCATGTTCACTTAACGGGGAGTTCTTAATCAATGAATTCTTAATTACATCTAAATTTTTGAACGCAATATTTACGTTAAAAGTCCTCAGCAGATTCGGCAGATCAAGGAAATTTTCTCTGAATGGTAACACTAAAACATTTTTTGTTTTATAAGGAATCTTATCCTTTACTTCGTAGAAGGTTTTCTTTGCCATTTTTAAGGACTTATCTATGCAGTTCTTTGGGTATTTTAAATCAAAAGCAATTTTGTATACTTTACTAATTTCGTCGTCAATGAACTCTGGGCTACAAATTCGTAGACCTCTTAGGAACAAAGTAGAAAGAACGGATCGTTTTACATTAATGTGGTGATCAGAATAATAATGTATATAGGAACAATTATTAGTGGGTTTTCTGTAAATATTGTACTTAAACTTTTTTCCAGACCTATATATTAAAACATCTAAAAAAGGGATCGAAGAATCTTTTTTTATTTCAACTGTAAAATTGATAGAGGGAGTTAAATTATTAAGTTTAGGTAAGAATTCATTGAGATTTAAAGTCACTGGCCAAAGACAAAGAACATCATCTACATATTTACGAATTTGTAGCCCAGAGTTCATTGACGACGAAATTAGTAAAGTATACAAAATTGCTTTTGATTTAAAATACCCAAAGAACTGCATAGATAAGTCCTTAAAAATGGCAAAGAAAACCTTCTACGAAGTAAAGGATAAGATTCCTTATAACACAAAAAATGTTTTAGTGTTACTATTCAGAGAAAATTTACTTGATCTGCCGAATCTGCTGAGGACTTATAACGTAAATATTGCGTTCAAAAATTTAGATGTAATTAAGAATTCATTGATTAAGAACTCCCCGTTAAGTGAACATGGTTGTGTATATAAAATCCCTTGCACAATACGTAATAAATTTTACATTGGCCAAACTGGTAAGACCCTTCAGTTACGTATTAAACAGCATCAATACAGTATAAGAAGTGGCCAGGAATCTAACGCCATTTTCATTCACGTAAGAGATACTAATCATCCCATTGATTGGAAAAATGCTTCCAAATTAAGGTTTAGTAAATCTATTGTTAGCAGAAATATAGTGGAATCAAGTGTGATCAAGAATAATGCGGATTTGGTCCTTAATATTAGTCCTGGGTTGTATAAATTAGATTCGTGCATTGTCAGAAAGCTGGCGAAGGGCCTACTGTTTTCTTGACTGCATTCTTGCCCCTTAATGGTTTGCCCTGGTTAAATAAATAAATATTATTGTAAGAACTGTTAACATTGTTATGTGTCTATTTTAATTGTAATATTTCTTTCGTGTATAATCTTTGGTTGCTGGGGGGTTTATTGGACTTTTCAACTGGGTTGCAACTGGGAAAACAATTTTTCCAAACTGTTTGTAGAGAAAAAAAAAAATTGTAATATTCTGAAAGACGATGGCACCATTCCCTTTGTTTTCATTAATTTCTGGCCACTTAATTTCCTGCTTTAATTAAATATTAGTGTTAATAACCAATATAATAATTTTTGTTTTCTGTACTGGTGTTTTGTCTAATTTCATCTATATAGTCCTTTTATATTTAGTAATTTAGCAGCCTACAGATTATGTTATCTATTTGTTATCTACGTTATCTATTTGTTTTTCATTAAATTCTTGCCAATTAATTGCCTGCTTTAATTAAATATTAGTGTTAATAACCATTATAATAATTTTTGTTCTCTGTATTGGTTTTTGTCTAATTTCATCTATACACTTCTTTTATATTTAGTAATTTAGCAGCCTACAGATTATGTTATCAATTGAAAAAGTCTTTAGAGGGCTTTAAGGCCTTTAATTTGAGGTGCCGATTGTGAATTTTTTGCTTGTCTATTTAACTCATTTACTTTGTAATCTCTGTCTATTTTCTGTTCCTCCTTGATAATGTGAATATATCACGAAAGCGCTCGGACTTTGTGTTTCCTTTTCTCTGTGGTTGTTTGCTTATTAATAAGATCACGTGTTATTTTGTGATTTTAGTGCATATATATATATACACATATACATATATATATATATATATATATATATAATATATATATATATATATATATATAAACATATATAGATATATATATATATATATATATATAACATATATAATATATAATATATATATATATATATACATATATATATATATATATATATATATATATATATATATATTATATATTTATATATAAAACATATATAGATATATATATACATATATATATATATATATATAATAATATATATAC